>DF240835.1:45174-97084 GCA_000507305.1 Breviolum minutum Mf 1.05b.01
AAGTATATACTTAGAACCTAAAAAACTGAAAATCTACACTTAGAACCTATTTTAGGTTCTAAGTATATACTTAGAACCTCTCAAAAAAAAATGCGAAAAAATTTCGAAAAAATTTTAGGTTCTAAGTAGTTGGCCGCAACTATAAATCTATTGATTTTTATGAAGAAATCCCTATTAACCCTCACTATCTACTGTTACAGCTGTTTAGGCAGGACCCAATTCATGATCACCTTTTGAATCAAATCATTTGCAAATCATTACCTATCATCGCTTATCGTTTCTTGCCTTCACTTTTCCTTCCGACTATGCATTTGAACCATGACAACGAACAGCAAAAACGATTGGACATGATTGGGAAGTCCCAATGACTGCAGTTTCAAGGCATTGAAATGAGGATCTCTCATAGAATCTGCTTTCAACCTGCGAGTACGAAGCCCACTGAATTGCAGGGAAACTTCTTGACCCCGAATCCCCGAAAGAATAATAGAGTCTATGTGAAAGCTACTGACTTTGCGAGGCCTTTTGCAAAAGGTTGCAAGCAAGCAAGGGGCAAACAAGGGACAAACGGGACAAAAAGCAAGCCCTCCCTGAAACTAACAGTTCGCACCTGAAAATGGATGCTTGGATAATGATTTTCCTTTTGTGGGACCCGGCATATTCTCAGGGCAGCCCCTCGCGGGCCTTAGTTTCAGGGAGGGTAGCCGGGTAGCACCTTCGCTCCCTGGGAGGTCGATGCCCTGTATGAGGGAAGTTGTTACCAAATTCCTTGGGTTTTTTTGGATAATGCAGGAAGGGGCAGGGGTTGAGGAATGCATAGATTTGGTGTTTGTTTGTTTTAACATTTTTAACAAACCGGCAATGTGTTACGCCTCGGCAATGTAAGCCGAAAATCCGAGGACTGGCTTACAACTTCTTTTTACCTCAGATCCTCATGATGTTGCAGTGCGTGGAACTGTCAATGCCTTGCAAACTGCATTGCAACAGGTGGGGGGGGTTCAAGGTGAAAATGCCTGAGGATCTTTTTGTGGATAGCTGTGGAGGAAAATCCCACTTGACAATTGGAATGTTATATATATATATATATTGTTTAGAGAAACCCCTGGATAGCATGGGGTATTTTTGGCGGATTCCTTGCTTCCAGCAATGCCATTGCATTTGTGCATGTTATTTATTTTTTTTCGAGAAATCGATGGGGTGTTAACCTTTCCGCAGGAAACTTCACTATGACCAGATGGTAGCAAAGGGATGGGTATCGCTGGGTACCGCTCCAGAGTTCATTTATTAACTCCCATCAACATCATTATAGATATATGGGTGTTTCCAAACATAGGGGTACCCCAAAATGGATGGTTTATAATGGAAAACCCTATTGAAATGGATGATTTGGGGGGTACCATTTTTTTCGGAAACATCCATATTTGCTAGGTGGTGGCAACTCACATATTTTTGTATGTTCACCCCGATCCCTGGGGAAATGCTCCAATTTGACGATCATATTTTTCAAATGGGATGAAACCACCAACCAGTCTAATATATTTTATATGTCCAAACATTATACATCATGTCATATGCACACAACTACTAAACCCCGCGTCTCTTGTTCCCCCGAAACAACAGTCCGCCAACAGTTCGCTTGCTCCAAAAAGTCAATGTGTTTCCTCCATATGCGCGCTTCAATAGACCTCATTTTGCATGTTTGGGGGTGGGTTTTTGGCCATCACCACTGGACACCCTCCAGTATCCTCCATGCGATTTCTTTCAGATGGCAAGGTGCAATATACAAGCTGTGTGGATTGTGAAGCCCAGATTGATACCTTGAGAATAAGATGTGCTGGCGGCATGATGCAGTCTGAAGCCACTCTGCAAATGGTGACCTGGTCTGAATTTGCAAGATGCTTCATGCCAAAAATATGTATGACTGTGCCAGATATTTTAG
The DNA here is from genome assembly GCA_000507305.1 of Breviolum minutum Mf 1.05b.01. Classification (NCBI taxonomy): domain Eukaryota; class Dinophyceae; order Suessiales; family Symbiodiniaceae; genus Breviolum; species Breviolum minutum. The sequence goes on from DF240835.1 coordinate 47,111, forward strand.
TTTGGCAAGTTTGAGTGTGGCTTAGATTTCTACCATTTTACCCAGGCTAGGATCATGAGGCCCCTTTCGGGTAGTAGTGGGCCCCCTGCTGTATTTCTAGCAGGCTTTTTCAAGTGTATTTTTTCCATCACTAGCCCAAGGGACCAATCATGGGAAACATTTCATGGTTTTGTTGTGTGAAGTTTATTGCTAAGTTTTGAGCAAATGTCATGCACTTTGCCTTAGGATATGGATGTGGTGTTACCACAATTGCGCGCTTCGTCCTTGAAGCATGTGATCTACAATCATTCAGTGCTGATTATTAGAGATGTTACCTTGCAGCCTGCTGAGTCTACCATGCAGCTGGAATTGATGCTTGGGGCAAAAAAACAACCCTTTTGTGACTGCAATCTGTTTTTCTTTCTTCGAATTCTCGTTTCAAATTTTGTGTGATTCCTTTCAAAGGAGGAAGGGTGCTTTTCATTTTTTTCAGTTGATGAAGCATGATCTGATGAGCCTGAAAGTATCAAGTGGCTTGACTCTTTTCACAACTAACTCTAGTACCTAAGTATCCTGATCCCTCAAAACTGGCTGTTTTGAGGACCCGACCCCTGCGTCATACAGGTTCAAATCCTTCCATTGGAGGGTCCAATGATCCTTAGTAGTATATACATTATCAAGTGCTTAGGAGTAAGCCGCCACACCTTGACGTAGAAGCTTGAAGCAAAGAGATTTGCCAAAAGGGTCCACGTTTTCCGGATCAAAAACTTCGGGCCAGTTGGACATCTCTTCATGTGGGTCCGAATCTCCATGAAATGTACGGAAAATAGGGATATGCTAATAAGGGGATATACCCAATCCATACCCACTTTATACGGTGGGTTGATTATTAAGGGGCCCCCATCACACGGGCCCCCACTATTTTCCCTATGAGTATGGGGTTGGTATAGCTGGCATCGCTAATCTTTATGGAAACTAGGACTCAAGGGACAATTGGGTGTATCCCTAACAGTGTTCCCATGGTATTTATGGTGTTCTTGAGGGATTCTTGGGGGATTATAAATCATAACCCGTAAATACATTGTAAATACCCACAGAATACAGAGCTTATATAGGGATTTCCCATCGGGTGCCCACGTTGGGATTTTTGTGGTACATCCCTGCCTTATCCCCTGAAGGAACCCTAGCGCCGAGCAAAAATACGACGCCAGGAACATTTCAGCGACCAGTGGAACAGTTGCCGTAGAGCATGACTGGAGAGCACCTGGCGCCATCCTGACAGGAATCTGAGTTCACAGTTCACCCAACAACTCACCCGACAAAAACAGTAGAAACACACAAAAAAAACGGCAATCCTCACCCGGTCACCCTTTTTTTATTCCTTTTAAGAGGTTCATATTGTTTCTAAAATGATAAAATTCAAGCTTTTTGGACCTTTTTTTTTGTGGGTGGGGAAGTGTGGGTTTTGGTGTAACAAAAACGACAGGGATGAGTTTTCTATGACACCTTTTTCAGTAGATGTTTCTGGATGGATCACTTGAGGAACTGCTGGTGAGCTAAACGCCTTGCTGAAAAGCAGTGGCATTACATTTAGGCGTCCGTCGAAACTTCGATGATGGGAGGGAGATGTGGCTTCTGATGCATTCATGATATACATATGTTTTATAGTAATTAGACTGAAAAAATATTTGCCCCCTGGATTTATTAATTGAAAATCCCCTTAGTAAAGCAATGATCTTTACGGGAAAACCGCTAAAAATAATGATCTTAGGAATCCCAGGGTATATATATACCTTTGAGGTCCAGGTTCTGCAATTTTATATAGGTGGAATTTTCTTCACTGAAAAATTCATATGGAGATACACTGGAGTCACTGGATACAGGTGGGACAGGACGGCATGTGAATGAAGACTTTTTCTCCAACCAGAGGCAGCTCTTCTTCCAATCACTATCTCCAATATAGGTGTTCCTGCACGGATGTTTGTTTGCTTTCAAGAGGGCACCATGTTGAACAACCAAAGGAGTAGCCGGAAAGCCTCCAAAATCCTACAAGGGGAACATCAATCATCAAGCCCTTCCCTCTCCACCAAAAAACTAAAGGACCCATAAAAAACTTTCAACGTTGGAGCCTCTACAAACACAAACAGGTTGGTCAGATTGGTCAGATCGATTCCTAAAAAAAACATGGGGAACAAAACATCTCCCCAAAACATTTTTTTTTTAAATCTTCCCCCAAACAAACAGGCTTTCAGTTTTTTCAGGTCAGATGAATTTCGAACTATTTCGGAAAACGAAAAAAAATGGCATCCCCGGCAAAAAATGTAACAATCCTGGTTTTCCGATTAGTGCTAGGAACGGGGACAACCGAGCCGTTTCAAAAAAACCATCTATTTTCAGCTGTTGTTTCAGCAATAAGACTTGCGGCCTGGAGATCATTCACCCGACATCTCCCCGGTGCCGGTGCCAGGCCTCCAATGGGTTTCAGCGGATTGATAAAGCTCAGCCTTTGCTTGGCAGCGGCACCTTCCTTAGGTGCCGCAAAACCTGTAGATGTTGATGAGCGATTTGATTCCTAGGTGGACTAATGAACTTTAGGCGATGCTTTCAAACAAGATGTTGATATATAATGATGTCATATATCTATATATGTATATATGTTTGTTTTCTTAAAACACTGCTGTTTTCTTTCTTGAAAGATTTTGATCCATATTTCTTAGAAAGTTATATTTGTTCTTCAGTTGGTTGGTATGGAAGCATGTTCAACGCCTCAAGACAATTGCCATGTCATTTTACCACAAAACTCACTGGGTGGGGCACTGGCAGCAACGCAGGTGTAGGCGACTGCATGTCTATGGCATCCATGGCCATCCACGTGGTGGGTGTGGACACCTCACCGGACTTACCGGTTTCACTGGACTCGGATCCACCTGACTCGGAAGCGGTGCTGGAAACAGTGGAGAGTAGCACGGGAAGTGTTGAGCCTTGGTGGCGAGTTTTGCCGAGTTCCGGAACGAGATTTACCTGTGGAATCAGGTTGCAGGACAAATGTTTGGATGTTGTTGCAACCTTGTTTGACTTGAACATCTTGGAGATGATGATGTCCGAAGTACAAGTATTCAAAAAGATCTTAGGAAAAAATCATTGAGGACTTGAACATGTTCACTATCTTTGGGTGGCTGTTTCAAAGATTTTTGAACTTTTGCACAAATTTGAGGAAGGTGAACCCATTTTGTCTTATTTTGATAAATATATTTTAAATGTTGTTGAAACCAACACCTAGATATGATCCGACAAAAAAAAGCCATGTTCGCCATAAACACAATGTTATCTCACTTCTGTGGCACTACTTGATCCTCTTTTACCTAGCCCTATCAGCATGTGAAATCTCAAAACATGACAAGTTTGTTCATCTGATGTTCATGTGAAGCGCTGCACATTTTGGATGTTAAGGAATCTGATGTTTTACATGTTTGGATGCACGTACCTTGGTATTTGCCGAAGTTTCGGGGGGTCGGACTTTGGGGTTTGGGCAGGTTTTTCCTGATTATTTTCTTTGTTTGGAGTCAGATCCTCCGGTGATTCCGGTGATTCCCCAATCTAAATCACACCAGAGGTCCGTGAAACCATGGAAACAAAATTCACCATACCAGCACCTGACACCAACGGATGGTGGAGGGGGAACCTTGAAGGGGTTGTGATTGGCACCCCAACTCCCATCCCATTTGGCACCCCAACTCGGCCGGAGGGTCCAGGTATGCAAGTGTGCAGGCGACCTGGAGCCATTGTGCAGTTCATATATTTATATGAGATGCGCCGGCAGGCTCCGGCCTGCCTTTACAAATTTACAATTCTTCATTAAAAAAGGCCTGATATTTCATGACTTCTTTTTGCAATCCTTCATTTGCTGAAGCAAATGTTGCAGCCCGTAGTGGGAATTTCCCTTGTTTTTAAATAGTTGCGGTTCGTTCATGATTCATGGAGAAAATCGCTTTGAAACCAATGGGGTAAAAAATTATTCGAATCCTCCATTGGATGTGAAATTGAAATTGAAATTTGTGCCCCTTCACTTTGAGGCTATATCTCTTGGGGGGGTTTACCCGGGGTGCGGGTGCAGATTACTATGATGATAACCTATATATATATATATATACGCATATAAGTGGATCACGCCCTCAAATCGCATATATAACATATCCAGGGGGGCCAAGGGTATTTCTAGAAATATTTCATTTAGAACGTGAAATGTTTTAAAGTGGTATTTTTCCTAGTGCAAATTAACACCCTGGTAAACTAACATAGCTGGCTGGAGACCCTTTGAAGATATTTGTATGATATATGTCCCAGCAAGCTATGAGGGTAGCTTCTGCTGTCTCTACCTCAGGCTGCCAATGAGATACCACAGCTGCAACCATGCAATGGATATGTAGATGGTGAACATGCAACTTGTCTGTTCCGCAGCAACCAAATCCTTGTTTCATGTATTAGAGAGATGAAAAAAACAACGAAAAAAACTCACGGTCTGTTTGGGAACTTGGAACTTGGAATCCGGTTGGTTGCAACAAGGGTATCCCCTGGAAGTCAACCACCATTTTAAAAATGGTGGTTCCTTTTGGAAGATGATAAACCTCTACTAAAATAATGGTGGTTCGGACACCAACCTATAAAAAATGGTGGTTGGACTTCCAGGGTATCCAAAAACGTGCACTTGGGGAGCAGGGTGCAGACTGGTGCTCTGAGAAGCTGAGTCATCCACTTTTTTTGGGTATGGGATGAGATTTTGATCAGTGAGAAAATTTAAGGCATCCCAACAGTCCGAGGCCTTTGGTGTGACAATGCGTTTTTTTTTGTATGGAAGTGTCGTAATCTATGTATACGCTTGTCTTTTCATAGAATTTTTTAAAAGTAACAATGCATACAATTGTCACTTGTCCAAACCTTAAACAGACTTAATCTTGAAGTTTGTTGTCAACCTGTGGGATGATCGAGCAAAAGACTGATCCATTTTCGACGGATTTAGCGCATAACAGGGAGCAGGCATGTCGCAATTAGGCACCAAAGGGTAATTTTGAAGGGCCAAGGATCAAAGATGGTCCAAATGGATGCCACTCAAAATTGCGCATGATAACACAAAATCAAGACTTGTTGCGATGAACATCGGTAAATTTTAAACAAAAAGATATGGCTGGTCATGAGAAACCCCCATTATTGCGGAAAAACAGCGATTCCATGAGTAGTTCCGGAAATTTCCAACGGCTGCTTTCCGAGTCGTCATCTCCAAGTTTTCCGGGTTTCGGAAATGTCCGAATTGCTTGTGTGTTGTGGGGTCTTTCAAAGTTGGGATTTCACTACAACCGAGGCAACATGGTTTTCCATTGAGGAAGATGCGTGGGAAGCTCCCATTTGTGTTGTGTTAAAGGACCTGGGTGACTTTGAAGGGGGATCAAATGGGCAACATCTTTTGGAGACAAGTCGTTTTTTTTTTGGAAGTGGATATATGTATATGATGTATACATATATATATGTACGTTTAGGGGAGGTTGAAGATGTGTTACATATTTCCTTCTGAAATTGGAGGGGCATCAATGTCATGCCTCCTGTAAGGAGCCTAAAACCCCAGAAGCTCGATGTTTTTTTTTGCATGTTATTACATTTTGCACGTTAACATGATCCATAAGCTCATTTTCGCCATGCATTTCAGCCATTTTTTTCCGCTGCTGGACACCAGGATGATGCAGATGAAACGATGGGCAGCTTTTTTGACCTTCAGGTTTCTGTGTCAGTGGGCTTGCAACTCAGCTGCAAAGGGTGTGATGTGCGGATTCCACGTATTTCCAAAGTGAGATTTTTGTCCATAGGTTTTCCTTAAGGGTGAATGAATTATGAGGTGCTTTTGAAGGATTTTGCGACCTGTGAACTTGAAGAATCCGCGTTGAATTTTTTTTCTCAGCAATGGTCACATCCTTCCATGTCCACCGAAGTTTTTGGAAACTACCAGTTTCACATGCTTCGGTTTTTTGGAGTGTATCTTCCTCCCAGGATTTGTGGGAAAAACGTAGATAGGCTTGACAAAAGTCACCATTTGGTGGATCATCATGCGGTGTTTGACTTGTACCAATACCTATCGGATCCATGTATAGTCATTATATTTTATGCCTACATTTACTATAAGAGTGACCCCAAATGTAGACAAATATGCAAGTCCGATGGATCTTATGAAATATGAAGTTCAGCTAAAAGACAGCAGTTCCCGTTCCGTCTGCATGTTTTTGTTCATCCGGCGATCTGGAGTTGAATAAAGCAGCATCATGAAGCCCGAAGTTTGGAGAGGTCAGATACCATCAGAGTTTTTATTTTTGTCTACATTCCTGAAGTTTAAGAGCTCGCCCCCAAAGAAATGGATGGTTGGAAGACCATCCTTTCCTTTTGGGTCCCGGTATCTTTTCAGGGGCGAACTGTTAAACTTCTAGGGATTTCTGATGTGAAAAGGGGCTATACTACTCAAAAGGGGTTGGTTGCTTACGTCAACCCAGAAGCAAACACTTGACAAATCTCGAGCTTCCAAGCTTCTTCCAGGATTTTCAGATGACATTCATGCCAAGGAAAAATAGGGCAATTCGGGGAAGCACAGCACCATGCATCGCAATATCATGCAATATCAATTTTAAGAATTTCCTTTTATATGCACATATATATATATATACATATATGTCCTGCATTTTTTGTCCGCCCCCCAAGATATTTATATAGATGTCCCCTCTCCAAGGCAAACATCGCCAAGGGAAAAAATGATGGTTCTATGAGTTCTCGATGATGATGATGATCATGATGATGATGATGATGATGATCATGATGATGATGATGCTGATGATGATGATGTGTTTTTTTTTTTTCGCGTTGGGAATGATGCACACACCCCTGCAGTTTGACTTGGCAGTAATTAACAACGACTGAACCCTTGGAAAAAATGATTACTGTACCTGATCTTGGAAATCATCAAATGTTCATGTTCCATGTTACGCCCCTGAAAGCTAACATATCTCCTGAAATTTGATGGCTGGAAGATGAAATGCCTTTTAAGATGGTCCTTTTTTTAGGGGACTTGTTAATTTTCAGGGGGGTAACTCTTGGAGTTGTCTCATTACATAGGCTTGCCATCTAAGTTGTTGAGATGTTACCTTGGAACTTGCTTGATCGATCTCAGGATCCATTGTGCTGGCGTGTCCAGTTCAACAAGTCGTGCTGGACTTTTTGGCACGACATGCGCAGGGATCTCCAGTGATCCCAAATCACCACCAGCATTGGGCAAACCGTGCGAGCTGCGCTCTGAAGTGGCAATGAGATTCTCAGTAGTGGTTTTGACATGTTTTTTCTCTTGCTTACTTTCCCGGGAACTAACATATCCCCTCCCAAAGAACTTTTGGTGATGATCATTTTCCAAAGGTGGGAGAGATACGGGTTCGTTCCCAGAATGGTAGTTTTTTTTTCTACCACAATCTTGAAAATGGATGCGGTTCGTTCGCAATCTGAATAGTTCTCGCAATGAAAGATGACTCTTCGCCAGGCAATGACTTCAAGGTACAAATCAAAGGCCCAAACACTTGTGAAACGTGTTTTTAAATGTTGATGCAAATGCAAATAACGAGCTAAATGAGTAATTGAATCTATAATAATTCTCTCTCTCTATCTATATTTATAATTGCGTGTTCATATCCATTATAGATTCAAGGATGTGAGTTCAAGCTCAGAAAATGATGATCATTTATACACACACAAACACAATGAATGCAACAAAAATACCCAGAAAAATAGCATTTGGCCAACATAGTCCTTGGTTCTTGGGTTTTCTCAACCAAGGACCAAGCCTTGCCGAAGTCCAAGATTGCTTGAGACAACTCGTCTACACACCACCGTCCAATTTCAATGGGGAGGCGGGTGGTTGTGATGTTGATGTTGTTGTTGTTGTTGTTGCTGTTGCTGTTGCTGCTGTTGTTGTTGTTGTTGTTGTTGTTGTTGTTGTTGTTCTTGCCGGTGTCTGACTGTGGATTTTTCGAAGTTACGCTAGTTTTTCTCCAAACTCTAGTTTTTTTTTTAAACTGTGAAGTCAGGTTGCTACTGTACCCCCTTCTTTGTGGCAACTAAGTTGGGTCTATTTTCAAGGGTAAACTTGGCAACGTCCGTCTTGAGGGAGTGAATTTGATCAATCCCCGGGAACTTGAGAGGTGCAGATGCGCATTTTTGTGGCAGACAATGGCTTCACCAGTTTCCTACAAGGCGACCAGGAAGAGCCGAAGACATTTATTCAAGATTTGATCATCGATGTGCAAGCGGTGAATGATATGCCTTACCTTTATTGGGTACATTTACCTCCAAAGGACCGGATGGGATGAGTTTTGGGGGATGAAGGTCCAAGGTGGTGATTTTTGTGATTGGTGTTTAGTAAAGCGCCATGGTTTACGCAGTTTTTTGCTTGCCTTCTTACCTTTTTTTGTTTGGTGGTTTTTGATGTGAGACAAAAACATAAGTTCTGTTTGAATGAGCATATCGCTGGTGCCTGTTAAAGTGGTACAGCACAGTGTTCTTGCAGCTGCGAATCGTCGAAGTTTCCTTCAATGATGGAGTTTTTCTATATGTATAAACCTATCAGAAAAAACACCCTCAACTTTGCACTTTAAGTAGTTATTGCGGGGGATTTTCGGTGCTGGAAACATCGTGGACTACACATTGCAATCGAAGCTGATTCGTCCCATCTTTAAATTGCGATGGCGAGCATTATGTAGTCGTATTTCGTTTGAGGTTTCCACTATCTGCCAGTCAACATCAATATACTATATATAGATATCAATAGGGGTAGTGTGCCTTTGAATACGAAGTTTAAAAGAAGAAATGGTAGGTTTCCCCTTTGCCAGTGGGATTCCTGAAACAAAATCACCAGGAGATGTTGAACAACGAATCCTTCCCTTTCCGCAATCTTCGAGTGGAAGATCCTGATGTAACAGGGTGGCGTGCAACTGCCAGCAGGCAATTTACCCTGACATTCCAAACAGGTGGGTTCGTGGGTCATTTGGTTGAGGGAGTATGGGGTGACGGAGCATAATGGAGATATGATAGGTTTCCATTTCTACATGGTTCTTTCTGAATTGAATCTACCACTGCTATCCTCACTTTCGATTTTGCTATGCGTGGTAGTTGCCTATATCTTGGGGGTGATTTTTAGTTTGGGGGTACCCAAAAGTGCCACCGTTCATGGGACTGGGATGATTATATACATCCAAGAAAGTAAGTATAGAAGTATCCTTCCGGCTTCCCCACAACACACATATTGTTGGCAAAATTCTGCTATGGTGAAGGTGCCTCCAGACAATTTGGCGACTGGGCCAGATGGCTGGGCTGTTGGTGAACTAATAGGAAGGCAAAACACACACTCCCAAAAACAAAAACAGCCATTCAACCATGAAAATGGAACCTTAGTTGAACCTTCGGTGTGGAGATTTAACACAAGAATGATGATGATGATGATGATGATGATGATGATGATGATGATGAAACTTATATAATTCTGGTCAAATTAGCTCGCGACCTCACACGACCGTTTTCCCCCCAAATGGTGGGTTTCGTAAAGGAAATCCCCGGCTGTTTCAGGAAAATCCAGGTTGGTGAAATTTTTTCCATTTGGTCAGATAATTTACTTTCACTATTGTTCTTTGGGGGAGTTTACCAACTAACAGCCAGCACATCTCACCAGGTTTCCTTCAGTACATTGCAGGTTTGTGCCCCAGCCAATTTTCAAGGTGGACAAGCTAGTAGTGTGAGGGAATACCCTCCAGGGAACGAGAAAACATATCCCCACCATTTGGAAAAGCCGGAAATTTTTCTCGACTCATCCCAGTGTAAAAAAGCTGGGATGGGATATATGTGGGACAGTTCCCAGGAGGGTAATGTGACTATAAACTGCATCAGGATGCTACAGAATACATGTTCTGCAGCGCCAGGCACAGGTGAGTTGCTATTCCCCTTGGGTGAAGCCTTATGGAAGGAGCAAGTGCCAGCACCACCATTCCCTAGTCGGTACCTGCGCTTGCAGGGAACCTTGCAAGAAATCCAGGAGCGTGGAAGGGGCTGAGAGTTGAAGTTGGATGAGTTGAGTGAAGTTGATGAAATCATGACCTGGTAGGATGATTGTTCTGCAATGGGATAATGTAAACCCTAGGTGGTGGCAACTCACATATTTTTTATTTTCACCCCTACTTGGGGAAATGATCTATTTTGACTGATATTTTTCAAATGGGTTGAAACCACCAACCAGAACCACTTTGGGTCGGTAGGAAGTCGTTGCTTCAGAAACCTGCAAATGAACATGGTTTTTACACTGGTAAATTTCAATAAGTCGCTTAGGACCTAGGATTCTTAAGTAAACTAGAAGCTAAAAACCATTGATTATTCCCTGGGTCCATGGGTTTTGTCAATTTTTTTGACCGGTAGGATGCATTTCAACGGATCCTTTACAAACCACCTGAGTGGTTTATTGGAGATGATCAAATCCTGGTGAGCGTGTCAGATGGTGGCCTGATTGGTGGAGTCAATTTAACCGGTGAAGTGGCATTTGAAGTACCTTGGACCGTGGAAACAAAATCTTTAGAGTGTAAAGTTTGCTTGTTGTTGTTGTTGTTGTTGTTGTTGTTGTTGTTGTTGTTGTTGTTGTTGTTGTTGATTGTTTGTCGTTTGTTGTTGTCTCTGGATGTCTTTGGGGATCTTACAGGCTCGGATTTTTGTTTTTTTTTGGTGATTGAGAATTGAATTTACAACTATACGCAGTATACATGTTTAAAGATATCTTGGCATATTTCAGAACTTAATGTTGAATCAAGTATATAATGACGTTGTCCCACCCCCACTGGATGCAGAATCCAACTGCTGTTCACAGATTTCACGAAATCATGTACCTATTCTTTCGGACGGACCGCTAAGACCATCACCTGCATCCTCCTAAGGGTGTCGAATTATTTTTCACACGGAGACGGACACCAAAAAAAACATCCTTTTTCCCCTCCCTGAAACTAACAGATCGCCCCTAAAAATGCATGGTTGGAAGATGAACTTTCCTTTTGGGGAGGCTAGTTTCAGGGTAATCATTTTCCAGAGTGTATTTTTTTTCGTTACGCCCCTCAAAATGAACGGCTGGAACCTCAAAAAATCCACCCAATTTTTCAGGTCGGAAAGTCATCGACTCCAAACCTCCATGACGTTGGACACCTAAAATGTTAGGCACTCCCAGGTGGAACTCCCAAATTTTTGAGACAATAATTGGGTGGTGGCAACTCACATATTTTTTGTTTTCATCCCTACTTGGGGAAATGATCCATTTTTGACGAGCATATTTTTCAGATGATTTGAAACCACCAACTAGATTCCTAGATAATATATCCCATGGTTTTCACTATCTCAACTGGTGTGTGCTACTGAACGTTCCTCCCGAGGTTCAAGTGTTACAAGCTCGAATTCCTGTAGCTTTCAGTATGGAGAAGCAGCTTTTGAAAGCGAAGGAGGACCAAGATTTTAGGCAACACAGTTGGATTGGTTTGGGGTAGAGTTACACACACACATATATATATATACACATTTAAATTGCTATATATATATATAGACATATATTTAATTAGCATGTGATATATGTGTAGTTACCTATATTCTCTTTTTTTCGGGGGCAAGCGTTTGGGTGCGCTAGGATGTTGTTGAATGTAGCTTGATAGTAGTTTGATAGGAGATGGGTGAGAAAAATCTATGCTATTCCTTGCTAGAGTCCCATTTCAAGTGGGCTAATAATACCATATCAAATCAACAGACGGTACTTTCGATGCTTAACTGACTTGAGAATTTCTCATGCACACATCGCGTGTATAATAGGCAGATTTATGTGCTTATGTAATATGTATATATCTCTTGTGTCAGCATTCAGTTCATTGAAGTGCTATCTTTGCCCTTTAAGGACCTAAAGGGAATGCGGACCTTAAATCATGCTGATTTGTGTTCCAGTGTTCCGCTTTTCCAGGAGGTTTGATTTTTGATGATTGCCGGAAAACGTGTACCCCAGCGACCCACGGGTGTAGTAGCCTACAAATGTCCACAACACATTATGAACTCAATCTTATAGATTGATTAAGTAGGTGTCAACGCTGAGTTTCATACTTGATTCAGCATGATTTAACTTCCAGATGACCTTTTTGTTCCCAGCATTGGTGGTTAGTTAACTCCCCTGGGCGGTGTCAGCGGCCCAACGCAACAACCGATGAACCCACCCTTCCATCTTTGACGCAAAAACCCACAACTCCTGCAGAGGTTTGGTCGCGAAGGGACGATACAGATCGAGTTTCCAGCACCTAAAGCCAACTTATATCTGAAGATCTCATCCGCAGACGCTTCAGTTGCAGAAAAAACTCATGTTGAGATTTTTCACATATCAGTGGTGATGATGTTGATGGTGATGCTGCAGGTGGTTGAGGTTGATGTGACATCAAACCTTTACTTGACTGGGAATGTTCATTTTACGGTGCTTTGCACGAATGTGACACAAGGTATGAATGTGACACAAGGTATATATATATATATATAAATGTGGATGTTGATCCACCTTCGACAGATTGACTCCTGGTGATAGGTGTGGAGTTTTGAAAAATCCTTCCCAGGATTTTTATGGATCAATGGGTCGTAACTTGAAAAAAAAACCAACGCAAGGTAATTTATTTTTTCCCCGCGCATAACGTCGGTCCATACCGATTGGGGACGCCGTTCTGACTTTTTGGATTCCTGGGTCCCAGGATGGAGCCTTGCATTCTCCACGTGTTCCAGTGGATGATGGTGGAACACAAAGCGATGAACATTTGACATTTCGCTCTGCAGCATCTAATTTGTTGGACTGCTTGAGGGTGATGGGTCACGTTTGGTGAACGATTCAGAGGGTGCTACAACTCGATACTAGGTTTCATTGTTGGTAGGTAGTGTATATGTATACAAACGCCATGTCAGTTGTGTAAAACCAATTTGTTGTTTTTCTAGTAGGTGATGAATTGAGTTTAATATCACTGAACTACCATGCCGAAGTAGGATGAATTATAAGAGCACGTTTACACGCCGGACCTCAGAAATTTAACATAGATACCAAAAATGGCCATTGTTTAAAGGAATCATCATTTCCCAACCATCATTTTGCGTATCCATCTTAGTTTTCCAGGTTTTTTTTTTTGTGTTCTTTTTTTCAATCGGATTAGCCTTGTAACTTGGTGTGGTACATCTTTTTTTCGTGCGCAGGAAGTGAATGGCTCCATAGCCTACCTGCAGAACTTCTTGGAGGCCAGGGGTTGGATGAGGGATGAGAAATGCGACCCATTTCTGAAGGCTTCTTAGTGAGAGCCAAAAAGGGTAAATACGCTTGGTTCTTTGGGGATGGCTTGAGTGGAAGGGACATGAAACATGGTGCACGAGCGGGTGGTTGGTAGTCATGGGGAAGGAAGGTGGTTGAACTTGAATGTAGGACCATATATCTATCAATACAACTCCACACAATTCCTACGGTATGTATGCATTTTTCCAATGCGCCATACATGCTGATTTTTCCCTGTATTTTTGGTTGTCTAGTATTGAACCCTCCGAAAGGCAGGTCAGTCTTAAGGTATTGACAATTGACTCTGCCTTGAAGTGTGAGCAAATTCCAAAAAGCATTGTAAAACAGATGTTGTACAGAGACATCACCCCTTAAGACTTGTGTGTTGAAGAGCTGTGTAGAAGAACTACCTCCCTCATCAAAGCGTCATGCGCGTCATGCATCGTAAAGCGTAGGCCATAAGGTATATGGACATTTCCGTTGGATCCACGTGTAATAATGAGAATCCAGGGGTCCAGGAGTGCCCCCAAATGCAAGGGGGGCAACGTTTTTATTTCCATTCGTGCATAGCGGACCAAGTAGTCACTTGGTCCCTATGAAGGCGGCAAGATTCCAATGATTGCGGCGGAAAAATCAATGATCCTTTCGCAAGAGATCTCAATGTGCAAAGTATTTTGTAATATTGCATTGGAAATCTACCGGTGAATGTATTTATAAAAATAATCATATATATTCATTTTACGCACATGTGCATATCTATATATATATTTATATGTAATTATATATATTCCAAAATGATTCTATCGGAACATTGCCAGATGTATGTATCTATATATGTATATGTACGTTAATGTGTGTTGTAACCCATATGCTCCATGTATGGAATATTTACCTACATTTGGCTCAAACTTATGGTTTTCATGCAGGTAGATATTCCAATCCTATGGAGCATTTGGGATATTGGGCCGCTTACCCCCAAGAGGCCTATTCGCCCCAAGCCATCGCTCTATGAAAAAAAAACAGCCAAACAGGAGGTGCATTTTCGTCATCCCATTCAGGACAGATTTACAGATTTGGGATGCGGGAAGGAGGAGTGAAAAAGACACAGTTTTAGCCACACCGAGGTCACCTTCCAAAATTCCAGTTATCAGGGTGATCCCCTGCAATCGCAACATGACCAGGATTTTTTTCTCATATACTTAAATCAACTAATGGTTTTTTAATTGGTGGTTTGGGTTGGTGGTTTGGATTCCTAGGATCCCCTTATGAAAGGGCTTGTTATCCTAGAATCCCAAAGGACCACCAATTAACCATTAATCATTAGTTGATTTAAATAAGGCGATTTCGGTGCATTCCGAAATCTACAGCTTCATTTGGACAAGTTTTGCCACTTTTTGATGGGTCTCTGTTTATGCCGTAGCCAAAGCAGTTTTTTTGGAAGTTGGGGTGAGGGGGGGGGGTAGGTTGTAGGTGGTGCCAGTTTCTCAAAAAAGAAACACTTTCACTACCTCATAGCCTGAGACTTATTGAATCTGGGAAGGTGTTAGGATACCAGCAACAAATTTGCTGGCGAGGCAACATGGCAAGAGATGATCTAGTTTTTTTCCACTGTTTTAAGGGATAAATAAACAACACTACATCACTAAATCCCGATGTTGTTTCATGATTCTTTCCCATGGTGGCATGTCTTGAGCATTCCTGGACTTTGGACTGATGGTGTGAACAGTTTGTGGAGCCGGAGGAAGGGGCAGGGGTCAATCTCCTCCACTAACATGGCTGAAAGACCCACAATAAATGTAGACCTGTTCCTTACTGCACCCCAAAAAAGGAGTGTTTAACCAGCAGGCTTGGATTTGCTGGAAGGTATTTGTCAGTTCATTGACTTCTTCAGGAAGACTTATCGGGAAGCAGCTTTTAGACATGGATCCTCCTAGAATTCCAACGGCTAACAACATTGTGGAAACCTGAAAAGAAGCCCCTGAAATGGGGAAAATCATGTACCAAACCTTCATTTTTCACGATTTTTGACCGAGTTCATTAGTTAAAAGCGGAGGCCGAGGCAACTTAAGCTGGGTCCGTCCCAGATCCTCGGGGACCGGTTCTCCACAGGACTGGTCCACTAGTTACCTTCGTCCCGCCATGATTCAGCTGAAGACTTGTCAGTGGGATGTGCAGTTTCTTGGTGCCTTTAGACTTTAGATCCTTGAATCATCCATTTTGGAGCGGTCAAACAATACAAACATATGGTAATTTTGAGGCATTACCTCCCCATAGTGTATTATTTTGGGTTGGGAATAGGTGATGACCCCGGTAAGAGGACTCTGCTTTTGGGGGCAGGATTGAATGGAACTGTGATGAATGGTGTGATTTGGATTTAGGGAGACGTCCTTTTCGGGGAGGAATTGCTAGGATTGTTGTACTATGCGCATCGGATAGTTGATACTGACCAGTTTTGTACCCGACCTGAAAAGCTCTAGTTTTTTGAGTAATGTAAGGTTTGACTGGCTTCAGAAATGGTCCAATGGAATGTATTTCTTTGCATGCCATTCATGGCGGTTCAAGCGTGCAAGAAATGAACCAGCCACTTTGATTTGCGAAAGCTTCCTGACTGAGTATACATGATTTGCCAAGATTCGTTGGTCACACCTCAACAATCAGTCATGTTGTCAATACTTGTGTTTTCCATCTTTTTGCCTTAAATTCTGTGTTTCACAGATCAACATTGCAACATTCCATCAAAATCCATGAGAGGATAAAGAGATAAAGATTCATCATCCATGAGAAACAACAGAAAACAACAAAAGCCGTAATCTGCCAGCACCGTTTTTCTTGCTGCCGTTAAACTCCAGGTTGGAGGTGCTCATGGCAGATACCTGTGCTTCTACATCTGTCACGATCGAGGTCGAAGCGGTGGATACTTGAAACAACTGAGCACCCTGGGGAGTTTGGGCGTTTCGGGCGAACCTTTTTGAACCTATCCTCCTGAGAACGATCCAAAGGAATCCCACCACTTTTAAAGGGTCCTGTCCGTTCTTGCTGTTTGGTGGGATATGGATATGTTAGTTGCCAGGAGGGTTTCGGTGGAATGATTGCGGGTTTTGAATGAGTGGTTCTTATTTGATGCAGGCACTTAAGAAAAAAAAGCAGTGGTATTGGCGGAGCTAAAGGAGCTGGGGATGATCGGGCTTTCAATATTTCCCTTAGCCCTAGAATCTCCAAAATCATAGGCTAGATGTGATTTTGGAGTTTCAGCGTTCAAGGGCGCCCATTAGCCTCTCAACCGTACCGTCGGACTTGGTGCAAGATCGCGAGGATGATGGGGTCAACTGTACAATTCATGCAGGCTGAGAAAAAAAACAACGCACACACACACACACACATGCACCCGCTTGAAAACAGCAAAGCAATGTGATAAGATACCATATCATTTTGATTGGTCTATGGCGGTTTCCTTGTGCTTCTTCCAGCTGGTTTGCAAGGGTGACTTCGGGGGCCCTTCCTTTTTTTAATACCCGCAAAAATTACGCCTCAACAAAAAGCTTGGAGTTTGCCAATTTGGATCATGGCATAATACCAACTGAAAAGCCAAACGAATGGGGTGGAATTGATGAAGTCTCTAATGAATTCTGATCCTTTTGATGGTGAACTCCATTAATTAGTTGCTAAATTCATATGACATTGATAGTCCTAACAAAAATACTCTCTTCATACCAATGCAGGATTTCCACACACCAGTGTGTTTTTATCTTTATTTTTCGCACTTCTTTCTGGTACCCAGGACGATACTCCGGTGATTTTCTCGGTGGATTATCCTTGGGCCTTACCATTGCACGTGGAGCAAGATATTCCGAAAGCTGTGTGCTGCTTCAAAGTGCATGATATCGACTTACGTACTTCGCCCACGAACCTTGGAGTGAGAGGTCGCTAAGTTATGAGTCCGCCCATGTCGTGGGAGACATCCGTTGGGGGGTGTATGATTTTACCCCGGATTTTGGTGGGGATGTTTTTTTTTTGGGGGGGGTGGGGTGTGATGGCATGGTTTGTCAAGACTTCTTTGATATGTTTTTCGATTTTTGTGGTTGTTGGGTGGTGGCAAGATGTTTGAAACATGCAAAAATCAAAATATATGAACATATATAATTTGTATATGTGGACTTGACAAATATTCATGTCATGTACATATTGACTTGATGCCCTTCAAACAAGTCGTTGAATGATCGGCTTGCAAATAGTGTGATACCCAAAAAAGCCATCCAACAATTGAACCATGCTGACTGTTGAACACGGCCAGGATTGATGCTTCATGGCCCTTCACCATGCGCATTATGGCCAAGTATGGGAATATCAGCCTTGTCATGTCCAACAGCCTCTTCCATGCAGACAGATTTTTATACCCTCCCTGAAACTAACATAGCACCTGAAAATTGGGGCCCAACCTATATTCAGGTGCTTTCGCTGTTAGTTTTTTTAGGGACGACGTATATCTTCAGCTTTTGATGACTATAGAGTCCTTAACACATTAGATATCTCAAGTGTTCAACCCTACATACCCCACTCTTCAAAGATTGAAGCTTATTATTGACTAGATAATTAGCACTATATGAGCCAAGAATTTGCTGACTGAAACATGCCAATAAACATTTGATGATGATAATGATGATACACGTTCTGGAGTCGTACCCTCATCTCTAAGAATCTGTAGATCTCAGCATGATCAATCCTGAGACGGGCCACACGCGTCCCAAGGTGTTGTGCTCACTCAGAAGGAACGAAATTTGGTACCTTGGGCGGGACGTTTTGCATTGTGAAAATTTCGCATAATTTCGCTGTGGAGTTACATGGGTGACCTGGAAAGATAGGATTATTTTGACGGGTTTCTGTTGATTTTTTAAGATAGCCTCCCAAAAAAAAACCGATGCATTTGGGGTTCGGGTATGTTCGGGTTCGAGTACTAGACTGCCACTCATTCTGCAATTTCCCCATTTGGCAGATGACAATCATATATAGGCACTTCAACCACACGAGCTGTGTGAGTTTTTCAACCTGAACTTTGTCCTCGAATCAGCACATATTGGTTGCAGATACTGTATTGGTTTGAGCATTGGGGATACCTAGGCCATGCAAGCCTCCCCAACATGAGGATCCTGAAGCCAGTGGGGTTGATGAAAAAACACTTGTTGCATGCATGGCTTGATGCTATGGTCATATTGGCCAGTGCCGAAAAAATAACTTGATGACATTTCGGCTCAAGTTTATTTTTTTGTTGGTGGTGTTTGTGATAGAAACAGCAATCATGAAAGCACCCTTGGCTTTGAAGTTTACAGGTTCTTTTGGAAGGTGAGTAGTGTTGAAATGTGTTAAATGTGTGTTGAAACGTGTTCAAACAGTTTTGCCACTTGGCCTTTCACTGCCACGAGACAGGTTGCAGTAGGTGCAGAACGAAAAACCGTCACGTTCATAGACAGGGAGAACTGCGTGCGAGGCGGCCGCAAATCAACAGCAGATAAAGTTCCGCTGTTTAAGAGTCTTGAAAGATTTGATCCAGCTGCTTGACATTGGGAAATGCTGTCCTGGGGGGCCTTTTAGTCTGGAAAGCTCTGGGGACAAAGCATTTGACGCAAATTCTTTGGAGATCAAAGGAGGAATTGTCAAAAGCTTGCTTCCCGGATGCTTAATTCTTGTGGTCGGTGGATTGACTTTCATTGAATGTAAAGCTGATGGAACAACCCAGGTTTGGTTTCTAGACAATGCTTCTAGAAACAACCTTGGGGAAGTTCTGCTCAGTTATGGCCAGGACTTATAGAACTCATGATGTCTCTGATTCCTCCGAGATGAACAAGAAAGCGCGAGATGCATGGACTTTTGGTAAAGCCTACATCAAGAGAAGCCTCTCGGCTGCCACAAAGGTTAGGAATGGTGCTGTGCATTTGGCCTCCCACATGAAGAAATCACACACCGCACGAATTAACCTAATGACGAACAGAAAGATGGCTCAATCTCCGGAAGAAAGGGAAGTTGCAAGTGCTCAAGCAGCTGAACAGGAAAAGGAGAACAGGATCAAAGCTGATTCTTGGTACAAGATGCTCCTTTCCTGGGATGATGAGATTGCCATGGATATTGGACAACTTTGGAACATGACCGTCGCTCCAGACATCGAGCCAGTAGCGCATGCAGTCAAAGTTGAGAGGGACTTTCAAAAGCCCAGGCAAAGTCCTCAATAAGTTTGACGCTGAGTTCCTGCACTAGTAGAGGAGCGATATCTGCCCATGTTAACTGACACAATACCACAAGAGCAACATTGACTGGAAGTTCGAAGTCAAGGATTCTGGGCCTGAACCTCTGGAAAGAGGGTGGATCAAATCTTGCCTCAAGGGAATTCTGGCATATCCTGAAAGGTCAGAGCATTGCTTCGTAACCAGGTGTCTACCTTGGAGAGAGTATGCCGGAGCTTGGCACTTCGGTGCACAAGACGTGACACGTATCTTCGCAGACACGACCAAGTACGACACACCAGAAAAGTGCTCGAATCTTCAAGGGGAAGAGGTGAATGAACTTGCATACGCAATGCGGAGTGCACCACTCCTAAGCGGCAAACATGTTCCGTCTGAAATCAGAAGATCTCGTTTCTGGGCGGGAAGTTACCTGATTTTGTTGGACGTGTTGCTGGGAAAGCAGAGGATACAAAAGCAGGCGAAAAGGTCCGAGAAACTTTGTCTGCAGATGATGTCCATACAAGCTTTCTTTCCGAGTATGACAAAAATTTAAAATATTGAATATTGCAAAAGTAGGCAGCGCAATTGAAGGAGTCAGCTCCAGAATGGGAAGAACAAGACTGGAGAGGCAAAACCATGCCATCAACAGATCGATGGGACCTGGAACTTTGGCCTCATCATTGGACATCAAAGCATAGAGCCCCAAGATGCGGAGGCAGTTGGAAGTTGCTTTCATGGACATGGGCTTAGAACGCATCACAATGTGCCTCTCTACGTCATTCTCGCACTTCTATTTTAATTCCTAAGAGGGCCACATAGGTATGCCGTGAAGCTTTGTTCTCTTTGGTTACACCTGGTCACTTACTTTCTCTTGGTCTCTTTTTGGACTACAGGCACTTAGTTGAATATATATTGTACGCCCAATCCACTCCTTCCACTCGGCGCGACAATTTCGTGTCCCTTTGGAATAGGACTCGTCACTATCGTTGGGGTCCCTTCCGTCGACCATTGAACGCCTCTAAAAGCCTTGGGCCTTGGGCGTTCATGTTGAAGACCCGTTTGTTTTCATTTTTTCCCCACAATGCTATTTCCATTGATGAACCACTTCCTACCGTAAACATCTCATACGCGACTCTTACCGGCAACTTCTATTACATCGCTCCATGCAAAGACGGGTTGACTGTTCAGGTCCAACTTACACAGTCAACGTGGAACTTACACGTAAATTCTTTCTATCTACCTCACAACCCTTGCATAAACAGATGGTGCGTTACCTTCTCACACGGGCACTTGACCACGCTCGACGCCTCTTTAAATCCAACCTTCTAGCCACTGGTCACCCCTTTTTGTATCCATTGCAATCAGGATGAGGAAACAGCTAAACATCGTTTTTGGGAATGTCGAGCATGTCAACAAATATGGAATAAATACTCCTCGCACTCCACTTTTGGTTCCCCCATTGTTCTTAGTTCCCCCTAATGGTTTTGTTTCCCAAATCACTCGATTCCAAAGACAGCGTCATTGACCAACACCACCGTGTACAGAGCAACCGGCAGGATAGAAAGACTTGTGAGCGCCAAAAAGAAATCAACATCACACGTCTTCCCAGTTTTTGAGGATTCGAAAATCCCATCCATTCACATTTCCTCACCCAAATGCCCGATGTGTGGAATATTTGCCTACATGTAGGTAAATATTCCAGTCCCATGGGTCCAGTCAGGTCATCCACCCAGATTCATTTGCTCACTCCTAAGGTATCGTTTCAAGGTCATGCCGTAGACTTAGAAGGTGTCTTAGATACCTTGATCTACACGCCGCCTCACAACATGAGTGCCTGGGAGATTTTGTTATTCAAAAACAAACGAACAAGAAAACAAAACAACAGCGAACATGGAACTTCTGGATGAATTAAGTAAATCACCAAAAAACTAACATGTCACTTGAAAGATAGTGGTTGGAAGACGATCTTTTTAAAGGGAACACGTTTGTTTTCGGGGGTGTAGTTGTTGGTTTTTTAATTTTGTTGAGGGTGGGATGATGTCATGAGACAGGATTCAGTGAATTTTTTTTTGGGGTGTACAAACCTTACGGGGGCCAATAGGTCTAAGTCCCCTGACGCCCCAATTTTTTTTTGGTGCGACTGGATCGCCTGCAAAAGTTGTTTCCAACTGTGGCGACCCAGGTCATCATCATGGTTTGGATCATTTGTGCCTCTTCCTCCGTGAGGGCACTGGTGCTGTGTTGCCATCACCTGTGCGGCGCTATACGGGTTGCTGGGATGTTGATATTCAACCCACGCCGGTACCAGAGAGCAGCGTCACGGAACAACGGCAGTTTCCAGAGCCAAGAGCCATGTCCTGCGGCTTCAACCAGTGCCTTTGACTCTGAAAAAGGTCCAACAAAACTTTGGTAAGAGGAATTGTTCATTTTCCAAATGTGGGCAAGTTATATATAGTGGATAAAATAGAATTTCCCTGAATAATATAGTTCCCTGGATGTACAGTGGAGAATATAGTGGGCAAGTTACGTCCAAGTTATATATAGTTGATATAGTTCCCTGGGTCATATTCATAATGACTCATTTTTTGGAGAGGGTAAAGGAGCAAACACCGATGACCTGACAGGCAAATCACAAGTGTGTGGCTGTGTGAGTGTGTGCCAAGAGAGAGAGAGGCCGCGACGCATTTTTGAGTTGCTTTGAGAGACATGAAGGGCTCGACTTCTTTCAGTACATGGAAAACCAAGGAAGACCCCAAGGAACACCTAGGTGGTGGTTTCAATTTCAAATATTTTGGAATCTTCCACCTCTATTTGGGGAAGATGAACCCATTTTGACGATCATATTTTTCAGATGGGTTGAAACTTTCAACCACCAACTAGAACACTCATATTTGATAAACACTGAGGAGTCCATCGTTTTTCGGGAAACTCCTGAATCTACCCCTTAGCTTCCCCCAAAAAAGGAACAAACCATTGAATGCTGGGGAACCCGTCCCTCGCCCTCCCTGAAACTAACAGCTAAAATCGCCTCTGAAAATGGATGATTGGAAGACGATCGTTTCCCTTTGGCATGGCCTATTTTCAGGGGCTATGTTAGTTTTAGGGAGTGTAGCTTCCAGGTTCAATGTACAGAATGATTCAGCCTTCGAAGTTGAAAATGGTGACTTGGCTACAACTGGGCGGGTGATTTCCTCCTGTGCCCTATCCGGACCATGCGTGCAGATAGATAGAAACAACAGTTCCTGCGTTCATTTCCGGTGGAAATGTTGAAAACGAACGTAACAAACAGGATTCACCAAGTTTTGCTATTGAGAGATTTCAAGCTACTGATGTCAATACTTAGTCTAGTTGAAGGGGGATAAGAGCACCAGAATTGCATGAGCTTACTGGCTGAATTTGATAAGCTGAAGTCTCTTACACTCCTACTGAACCAGGCTTCTTTCTGGTGAATTTTGAGTGTGAGCATTTCCAGCGCCAGTTGTTGGGCTATCTTGGTGCCAGCTCGACCTTTTGTTTACCACGACACTCCATCGCTTCCATGTCCATAGGGGTTGCATTCACTGGGTCAAAGCTTGTTACTTGCTTAATTTTTGTTTGATTCGTTTGAAAACTCGACATAATATATTATAGACAATATATTTCAATATATTACATTATATTCATATATCCTAACATACATCGTAAGCAATCAACATTTCAGTTGCTAAAATTGTGCGATGACGCCCTAACAGGACATCACACGTGTGTTGTTTGCACAAATGCTCCCACAAACAGCCCTTTGGAGGTACAACTTGCGAACGCTTCATTGAGTTGTATCCCTTTGATCCCTTCGTACCCATGGAGGATAATGAGTCGAACGTATCAGAGGACCGAAAGATACCGGATCAGATCCGGATCAGCAACCATTCCCATGGCTGCAGATTCGTTGTGGTTTTTTAAGGATAAATCCCCGAGGCAAAACGAAGAACCTCCAGTGGTGTTGGAGGTGATGAACTTCAAAAAAAAGTTCACCAAATCCCAAGGGTTTTGGCAAAAAATGCCAGAATAGCATACCTGGTACCTAACCCCCTCCATCAATGAAGGGGGATGTATCTAGGAAACCATCTGTTTTTTTCGCAGGTGCAGCTGCAAAAACATCAGTGAAATGACACGTAGCTCCTCCAAGTCAGGGTAGAGACTTGCTGGCTCTGAAAACCTGGCGTTTTTTTCGCACTTCGCTTCGACCATCCCGGATTTTTTTAACTTGTTTGCTGCTGGTGTATAGGTCTTACCGAGCAGATTACGGCTTTAAAGAAAAGACCTAAGTGAGGCTGGTATTGGCTGGTATACTCACCTACTTGACCCTTTGTTCATCTTTGTTCCCTTAAGAGACGAAAATTACAGCAAGGACTGCATGACTTTTGCCCCGCACTTGAAACAGGTTTACAGCTACCTTCCTGATCTGTGTGGGTGTTTCCGAAGATTTCTACGTAATGTTTTTTGCAGAGCTTTTGAAGTCCAAAAATCTACTTATTTTTGACTATATATATAAATCTTGGGAATCTTGCCCTCGAGTCATCCCGATTTGAGCATCATTTCGACCGTTGAAATTCACGTGGATGGCAGGACTTTAATGATACAGATGTGACAGAAGCATCCTGCAACATCACTGGATCTTGCATTGTAACCTCAGTTCTGGACTTGCCTGATGTCATGGTGGAAGATCTGCCAGAAGCTTGAAAGTGAAGGTAGTTACAGTAATGTTTACCAAAAAAAATCTGGAAAGGGATAAAGATAGTAATCAATAGAAAGGGGATGGTTTGAGCAAACCACCAATCTGAGGGCAATGCATGGTACTTCGATTTCCCGAAGTTGAGATGATTTGTTTCCGGAAGTTCTCTGATTGCCGGGCATCCGTTTGCAATACATGCCACATGGCCATCTTGACCTTTGGAAGAGATTTTCAATGCAAAGGTTTCACTACAAAACCCAGAAGTCGATGAAAGTGGCGAAAAAACACCATGTACAGATCAAGTGGCCAAAGCTTGTTTCCACCACTTGGAAATGACGACTTTGCCAGTCATAGGAGTCATAAGGAAATAAATGAGAAATTTACTCACCTCGAAATATTTCATCGGGATGATTACAATTCCCTCAATTTGGAATCTGTATGAAGGACAAGGACTTCATGGGACGAGATTTAGATGTTTTCTCATACAATTCCAAGTATGAGCTCAAGTGACCCTCAAAAAAAAATAAGAAAACAAACTGCAGCCAACAACCTTTTGTCCGGAAAAAAAAAACGGCAGAAGAACAACAACTTTTTTTGAAAATGCATGTTGACTTTCAAGGAAGTGAGCGAATTATCATCTTTCAATCCGGAGCTGCCACAACTCTACAACCAATCCATTGTTGGATCAGATGTCAACGGCACGATCTTCAACACTTCCGAGGTTGGATCGAGAATCGAGTCGGTCGACCATCTTCGTTGTGTTTTTGTTTTTTTGTTTCGGAACAACCTCATTACAGCTTGAATTTGGGCATGAAACCATAGTTTAACAAAATGGATGGTCTATCATGATGGATGATTGGCCGCCATGTTTATCATTCTAAAGATGAGGAAGTTGATTGCCGGAGACAACCTTTCCTGACTTCAGGTCTTTACAGATGATCCTCGCAACGTGATCTTTGATGTTCCTCAGCTGATTGAGAGTCTGGAGAACTGTTTTGTTGAAAATTGGGTCAAAACAGCTTGGAACAATTTCACTCAAGCTGGCGATACTTCATTCATCCTCCTTGAACACACAGACAACAACAAGTTGACGGCTTGCCATTCATCTCTTGACACACCGGAAGCTATACTTACATACCCAGATATTCGTATGTATATATATATATGATTACATATATACCTTGTTCTCTCCCACCTTCCACTTCCAGTTTCTTACCACCAATTTCGTTTACCCTCCCTGAAACTAACAGCAACTAAAATCGCCCCTGAAAAATGGATGATTTGGGTTGGCTGATTTTTCTTTCCTTTCGGGTTGGTTGATTTTTCAGGGGCAGGCTGTTAGTTTTAGGTAGCGTAAACCTGAAGAGATCGAAGGTTCTGACCAACATCACCTCCTTCAACATCTCCAACCTTTCGGATGAAAACCTGTCAAATGACACGACTTACAGCGAGAGTATCTTGCAGATTTACAGCCTTCAAAGCTTGGTGGAAGTAGCGCAAGGAAGTGATTTACAGCTGAATCTTGGGCAGTTTTTATTTGGAATCAACCAATGAGTGAAGGTTGGTGGACCTAATTGTTGGAGATTTTGTCAATATGTCCCTAGACATTCCAAATATATATATATATATACAGTCTTTATACATATTTCCTGAGAAGGTGTTTTAAAGGTATATTTTTAAAGCTATATTTTGTGCGGGGGTTGCTGAGATACCCTCAAACCGCAGGTGTTGGGATGTTTAGGCTGTTTTTTTGGTATAGAATCTCTCTAAGTTCAAAATCCTTTCAGAAAGGACTCATGGGATATAAACTGGGGGGCAAGCTCCGCTCCTCAAGGAAGAACGTCTTGCAAGTGGATGAAAGCTCACCTGAACTTTGGACTTCGGCAGGTGCGGTGTTAGACCAGACTTGGAAGTTGGTCGAAATTCATGTTGATACGACGTTGATGGTTCAGACATCTGGCAACCTCACCAGTTGAGGTTTGGTAGTTTTTTTTCTCCATTATTTACAAGGTTTTAGCACCATCCCGGGTGGTTGTTTGGGATTTCTTCAAACAGCAGGAGGTGGTGGTTTTGAATACATAACTTGTTTCATGTTCATTCCAAAAAACGAGGGAAGATGACCTAGTTGACCAATATTCTTCAGATGTGTTATGTCTTTATTAGTTGATGTGAAAGATGTTGGCTGTTTGTGGCAATTTTGATGTTGATGGGTAGTGAACTGTTTGCGTAATTCTCGTAGCCAGATGACATGCAACTGGAGGAACGGAAGAACTGACCTGCCCTGAATGATGATGTTTGGCCAACACAACATCACCAAAACTCAAAACCTCATTGAAAAAATAAATGCAAAGACACACGTAATAGTTTCGATGTTCGATTGTGACTTTGATCAGTGTTTTGTTTGACGTTTGCTTTCTGAGCGGTTCTTGTTGTTTTGGCTTGACTCGGTCCTTAAAAGTGGAAGCCAAATTTCTTTTGATGCCACAAGGGTCACCATTGCGATCTTTTTCTCCATATATAGAAATATACATACCAAAATCACCCTAAGACCATCCTCCAAAACAAACTGATCAAAACCTTTCTAGCATTTGGTTAAATATGGTTTAATAATAAGTTCCTTCCAATCATTTTTTTTGGGGGGGACTCCTTACAGGTTGCGGGGGGGCAGTTTTGAGACTCCTTACAGCCAGCCACTTGAAAACTAAGCAACCAACCTTCCACCGTGGGTGGGGAGAGGCATCACTTCTGCACCGAAGTATTTCCATTTGCAGTTGGATTTGGCTGACGGTCTCAGTTTTCAAAGTCCAATGCCCGTGGCCTGCGGAGTTCTTGCTGCTACAAATGTGACGAATGGCAAGTCGACCCCTTGGGTATTGGGAAGGGAAGGTCAATTACCTTTGAAATTGCAGAAGAGCTTGGGATTGCTACTCGGGTTTCAACCGGGAAAGCTTGGGTGAATTTCCGTGGTGAGTGAATGTGAGTTTGAAGGAGTTAAAGAATAGGAGGTGTGCTTTTTTTTCGAGCGTGTTAAATCTCAAAGATTTGATTCTTGGTGTTTTCCACCCATTTTCCCCATACAAGTGATGATACACGGGGATCCTTTTTTTTTGTGAATCCCAAGCCAATCCATATAGTCGGATTTTCCAACTACACACCTAACCAAGCCATTTTGAATTGTCGGCATCGATCTTTCGCGGTTTCGACGGCAACAAACACCGGAAAGATTCCCAATTCTCTTTGCAATGCCGGGCATGGCATTTCCTGGCCTGAGGCATGCGCCAGTGCATCTCTTGCAACAATGCATCGCATCATTAGCAGTACATATTCCATGGGATACTCCAGTCGCTGGGTCCAGCAATCGGGATTTTTCGTTCGTCAAACATGGGCACCGCCGCAACCAGTATCCGGGATATCAAACTTGGGGTATGAATTCAACAAGTTTGATGGATTGATGAGAGTTGCCAAGATGGAAAAAAGAACCGGAATTATGAAAACCCAGGGCCGCTGCATCTGAAGTATGATGGTTTTTACTGAATGTGGTGTTTGTGTTTTTACATTTTACTTACATTCTTGCTGTGTTAAAAATGCATTTTTTATATTTTTTCGCTTAAAAGACCATATTGTTACAATTTGAGGTTCATGTGCTTTCTATTTATCAATATATGGGTGTTTCCTCAAATGGTGGTACCCCCAATCTCCACCCCAAGTGCTGATCATTTTTAGTAGGAAAGACCCATGGTTGTTGGGGAAACCCACCACTTTAGGAAACCCCTATATGTTTAGACAACCATTGTGACCTATATCTATCAAAATCCCACCAGGGTCCCACCTGGGTTGGAGTCGGTTGTTCGCTACCCCCGAGGTCACGGCCCCGCCTGCCTCCACGGGGCCCAGCTTGATGTCCACCGTGCCGGCCAATGGCACCGTGGATGTGAGCACTTCCTCCTTCCAGGTTTGGGGGACGGATTCCCAAGTAGCCCCTGGGTACTAGGGAGGATCACCCTGGAAATTTTACGGACATGGTTGTTGGTGCGGTCCCTAAAAATATAGGCAATCACCCCAAAAGGAAGGTATAATGGTTAATGGCTAATGGTCGTCTTCCAATGTTATATCTATTAAATTTCGGAGGTGTAAGTGGTGATCGGATCACCCGTGAAAATTGCAGCCATGGCAAAATGCCAGGGCCATGTAGGCTAAGGGGCACCACACTGCCCGATCCTGAAAAGGGCCGAAGACTAACCATGCTTATTAATTCACCACTTACTAAATGGACTGGCCATCTTTGAATCTAATGGGTTGACATGATTTTCGGCAAGTTTTCTGTCCCATCAAAAAATCTTGATACCATTTGGGGAAATGGTTGGTTTATCTTTCTCCAAGGTGTTGATTTTTTTGTTGGATGAGCCAGGTAGCAATCCGGTGGGTTGTAGGAGTTGAGATTTTCGTTAAAAAAGAACCTTCTCCAACAGTAAATGATGAGCCAATTTTGGCCAGAAATTGTTGGGACTTGTCTTCCCTAGATTCAGATTGGAATGCTATGGCTGTTTTGAGGGGTCTGAGCCAATTTGGATATGATTCCATCTAATGCCCTCCAACACACTTGGCCTCGCTGTTGGGGATATCACCTGTTTCCTAGCAAATGAGGAACAAATGAGCAACTCGTACTGATTGGTTGATCAGATTGGTTGATCAGATCGGCAGACAAACATGGTTGCGAGAAGATGAGCTATTCAAACAAAAGAATTCAAACATGGTAAGCATGGCTGGAACGTCCTGGACATGTTTCAATAGAAACTAGATTTCATTCTCTTGATCACCATCGTCATCATTGTCGTCATCACCCCTGTAGTTTGCCAACTGGCAGATAACTTCCTTAAGCAGAGTAGCTTGGAAAAGATGATTGCCTGCGAAAGGAAAGCAGTAAAGCAAAGACCGCACTCCGAATTATCAAATGCAAACTGCTTTGCTGGTCAAATTGCCAATTGCAACCTCATCCAACTTGAACTCAAAAAACGACCAAGGTAGTTTGGTAAAGCTTGGAACTTCTTCTGAAAGGACCACATAGCATAAGGTAGCCTTATTTTTCACCAGATAGTTCTTTCATGAAGACTCACCCAAACCTGAAGCCCGTAGGACACAGGAGGTTTCACCACTCGAACCTTTCACATTCATTTTTTTCAGCGGTGTTCGTTAATTTTTCTGGTTGATCATTCTCTATTGAGTGGGAAAATATTCATATCAAATGTACTATAATTAATCTGTGGTTTCAAACATTTTTTATTTTCATCCCTACCTGGGGAGATGATCCAATTTGACTAATATTTTTCAGATGGGTTGAAACCGCCAACTAGTTAATAGACGAATAGATATATCTCTCCACAACTTGGCATCTACTACCTGGGGTGTTTTTGCTCCCATCATTTTTAATCGGATCGTGGCGACAAGTGAAGGTCTGACTTTTGGACTCCCCGGGAGCCTAAAAAATGTGGTCGTTTTTTCCGAGGCTTTGGAAACACCATGAAACAACAGAATTCTGAAGTGAAAACGGTGAAAATTTTCGGTGGTTCTGCCAGAAATTCCAGGAAAAATTGATTTGGGAACCATATGAGAAATGAGCTTTACAAAAACAACAGCTTCGCAAGGGGGGGAAAGCGCGTTTTTATTAGACCTGAAACTGATGGTTGAAAGTCTGATATTGTTTTTTTTCCAACCTTTACTTACTCCAAGCTCCTTGAGATTTCCAGTAGAAGGTTGTATAAACAGACCAGCTCCAATGGTTGGTGGCATGGAATCTATCTACACCCAGATACTGGTCACGATCATCTTCCAACTTTACCAAGAACTAACATGTCTTCGGGCCCTAAAGAACATGTTGCTCATTGAGGTTTTAGGACGCAAACATATTTTTTGACAAATACTCTATTCATCATCATTTCCACGACCTTTCGCGAATCGCGATATAGATGCGGTTTTTCAGTGTTGTAGGTCCTTTTGACCTTCAACGACTGGGTGGAAGCGGGAGTTGGCAGCTTTCAAATCATCGATGCTTGTCATGGCCTTTTTTTTTAAAATCCTTGGATGTGATTTTTTTAAAAAATCCCGGCTTTCAGATTTGAACTGGTGGGTTTCGGTGACAAAAAAATCAAGGTACAGTAGTATATATACTAGACTTATCACATATGACAAGAACATTCTGTATACAAATTATCCCGGCAAGAGACCCCAAACAGTGTGAAAATAAAAAATGCAATGTATGTGTGACCACTCTATGTGAGCACTCTATATGTGACCACTCTAAGCTCACTCTATATATGAGCACTCTATGTGTGGCCACTCTATGTGAACACTCTATATGGGAGCACTCTATATGTGAGCACTCTATGTGTGACCACTCTATGTGAGCACTCTATGTGTGACCACTCTATGTGAGCACTCTATGTGTGACCACTCTATGTGAGCACTCTATGTGTGACCACTCTATATGAGCACACCGAAAAGTACGAAAATTACCAGGAAAAATGAACATCAGTTCTTGGGCCGGATGTTGCAGAACACCGAAAAGTACGAAAATTACCAGGAAACATCGACTTCAGTTCTTGGGCCGGATGTTGCAGCGCCAAAAACGTCAAAAAAGCCCGAGTTTTATTGTAAAAACACCGGTCAAGAGCATTGCAGAACACCGAAAAGTACGAGAATTACCACGAAAAATGAACATCGAAGAAGTTGAAGCGCCGAAAAAGTACGAAAATTTACAGACGAAACCCGTTTTAGACCCTTTCAAGAGCACCGCAGAACACCGAAAAGTACGAGAATTACCACGAAAAATGAACATCGAAGAAGTTGAAGCGCCGAAAAAGTACGAAAATTTACAGACGAAACCCGTTTTAGACCCTTTCAAGAGCACCGCAGAACACCGAAAAGTACGAGAATTACCACGAAAAATGAACATCGAAGAAGTTGAAGAGCCGAAAAAGTACGAAAATTTACAGAAGAAACCCGTTTTAGACCCTTTCAAGAGCACCGCAGAACACCGAAAAGTACGAGAATTACCACGAAAAACGAACATCGAAGAAGTTGCGAAGCCGGAAACTACGAAAATTTACAGACAAAAGCCGTTCACGCCGGCCGCGGCCACCCGAAAACTACGAAAATTCACAGACGAAACGAACATGCAAGCACGAAACCACGAAAATAGCGATGAAATCCGTGCGCAACCCGTCCGCCACCTCGATCTAGCCACCCCGGCTTTTTACACCTACCGTAAGAACCCCAAGTGTTACCACACTGTTTGGGGAAAAAAGGAAAATTCTGTATACATATCACATTTATGACAAGAACAAATCCTCCTAGATTGAAGAGATGCCACTTTTGGAGGAATCTGGACCTTTCAAGCAAAGGTCTATATATTTTGGTAAGGTCTCTTCCCTTGGCAAGGCACCGGGTACAGAAAAACCAGCTGTAGCCTTATGGGACCACCCGCAAAGGAACGATTAGGCACTGGCACACCAAAAAGTGCCAAATCGTAAAGAACCTGCCATGATTGACTAGTTGGTGGTTTCAAACATTTTTTATTTTCACCCCTAGTTGGGGAAGATTCCCATTTTGACGATCATATTTTTCGAATGGGTTGGTTGAAACCACCAACCAGTTGAGGACTGCGGTGCTGATGATGTCTGTGGTCAAGCCGCCACTTTTGATGATACTTTTGTGGAAATTTCGGTGCACAATACCTACCTGGTGACCTTCAACAAGAACTTAGTGCCTTTTTTCGAGCTTCTAAAAAGGGACTTGGTGTATGGGTTGTTTTGAACTGGGATGGTTAAAACCCTATAGATAATGGGATCATCATCATCTTGGTGGTGCAGGATTTTGTCCATCAACAGTAGCTCACTCAATTTTTTTGGTTTCAAACTGTGTGGTGGTACCCTGGTCTGTGAGAAAGGAAGCGACAGCTCAGACCGAGGCTCCAAGCTAATAGGCTAAATTTTGAGATGTTTTTCCTTTCTCCAAACTTTCTGTGGAAGTTTTGTCCCAACTTTTGAAGATATGTTATATGTCATGTTTGTTCAAAATCAGGTGTACATGAAACTACCACACCATGGGTTTTTTGCGCTTTCAAAGGTCAGCGAAGATTTACGACACCACACCATGTGTTGAGGGACAACGGTCATTTGTTGAACGGCGAGGGTCTAGTTTTTATTTGAGCCAGGAAAAATCCTCTGGTTGGTTGGGTTATATAGGGGATTATACTGCCCAGTTATATAGGGGTTTAATAAACCATTATAAGGATCCCCATTAACCAACCAGTATAATGGAAAGTAGGAGGGTTTTTTTCGTAGCTCATTTTGTCGGCCATGTGTGAACTTGACCCCCTATTTGCACATGCAAAGAGCGAGAGGGTTGAGGGGAGTTCCAGCATGCGGCAATTTATAGCGACCAAACCGCCGGTCATCCCCAAAAGGTAGTTTAGTAAGGGGATCCCCTCCCGCGTGGTGGCCTTAATTTAGCTTAAGGATTTATAATAAATTGCCTAGAATTCTATGGGAGTACAGGTAATCTTTTGCAGCTCATAGACAAATCGATCAAACGGCTGGTGTTTTCTGGTTGATGGGTTTTATCCCTAAAAATAATCCTTGCGAAAGAAGATGAATGGGTTGGCGATATGACTAGACTAATGAACCACCAATCGGCGAACCACCGATGAAACTCTTTTTTTGAGCCTGGTGCGTGAAAGTGAGTTGGAAAAGAACTTGGTTCGTAGCCGTCAAGTGTGATATTCCTGATCTCACATGCATGAAAACGTAGCTACATTGGTCGGGACGTGTGGGTAGATACAATTTTAAGCGATTTTAAGCGTTAGTTTTAATCCAATGTGTACCAAGTAACACCTATAAACATAGGTGAATGTCCATGATCTTTTTTTTCATAAGATTGACAGGAATTCTTTTGTCTTGTCCATTCCCACCCCTGTTATCAGAACTTGTGAGCCTCCAAAAAAAACATGACTATAGTCAACCTATAATTACACCCCACTAACTTACCCCCCCAGAAATAAGGCCTCATTAAGTTAAGGGCCTTGGTTTCCCTTAAAATAAGGCCGGCCATTGGCCACCCTTGCGGGGCTCGCGGTTCGCTCCCTATCGGCTCCTCGCAGGTGCTCATCACATATCCTCATCGTCTCGCAGGATTACATCTACACCAATTCCGCGTGCCAGTGCCTTGGATCGCAGGGGGTGAGGGTTAGTTCAGCCTTGGAATCCCGGTCCTCAAAACCTTTATATATTTGTGCTATAGGGTCTAAACTCTCTATAGTTTCCATGTAGGAGGGGATGGTCATCAACCCCTTATTACGGGTTTAATATATATATATATATAGGTGGGATGGCCATCCTCGATATGAGGAGTTTAGACTAGACCCTGGCAGGGCGACCTCCCAGAACCATCCAAAACGCATGATCCATTATTCAAAACTTGCAAAACGGATAGGGACCCAGGGACCCCCCCACATGTGTTGATGGCCATTTTCCTTGAAACAAGTAATTTCGTCCGTAGCTCATATATATTGAAGGGGTTGATACTACTACCAAGTAGCCATTGATTGATATAAGTATATGGTGAATGGGGTGTATACTAAACCGTTTTGGGCTGCTGCTCGTATTGAATGTATATAGGGGATCGATACTACCAAGTTAGGGATTAGAATTAGAGCCGGATGGAATAGATTCTTGAAGGCACACAGTGATAATGAAGTTGTACAATACTGTTGATGGAAGAAATCCGGCACCAGTTGATAGGTGGCTTGTTCCATGATTTACAGGGTTTGATACATCACAGATGGTGCAGGATTTCTTCCGTCAACAGTGGCAACAAGACGGTAAAACATTATGAACAAAACACCAGCTGACAGAATGAGATGAATCACCCTTTCGCTTGGATTCTTTTGTTCACTCTAAGAATTTCCGCAATCTTGATCCCTTCAACAATTTAAATCCTTCGTTACTCGCCGAACGATCCTGACATCTCTTGAAGGAAGGCGTCATTCGCGATGTCTCGGGCAACAACTTTTCGGGCGTCGCGGCGGAAAACTTCACCATTCGCACAGCCCTGACCGGCAGCTCACCTGTGGGCTGGCGCTTGGTGGCCTCTAACATCAGTGGCACAGGCACATGGTAAAGCTCGGATTTTTGGATGAAGAATATGCATCCTCCGAAAACTAACTAGCCCCTGAAAAAACAGGCTGTATCCCAAAAGGTTGAAAAGATATAAAAGATCGTCTTCCAACCAGTATTTTTCAGGTGCGAACTGTTAGTTGTGGGGGTGTACAATGGCTTCACCAATGCTTCACCAATAGGCGAAGCAGAGCCATCCGAAAAAAGGAATCCTATTGGTTGCAACCAATTTGCAACCAAAAGTATACCCCATTGGATGGATCCATGTATGGCATTACCTACATTTACCATGAAATTCAACTAAATGTCGGCAAATATATTAAACATTGGATGGTATGGGTATGGGATGTGTGGAGGAGCACTGGCGAAAATCTTCATGTTTCCAAAAAAATTCACGATGGAATGTACAAATTTGACTCCATGACAATGCTTTTTGAAGATTACAATCCTGGGAACTCACATATCCCCTGTAAAGGGTACTTTTGAGTCGATGATTTTCCTTTTATCCAGGTGGGATATTTGATCGTTCCCTGGAGCGTAGAGATTCCAACATTACAATCGGCTGA
Source organism: Breviolum minutum Mf 1.05b.01 (assembly GCA_000507305.1). Classification (NCBI taxonomy): domain Eukaryota; class Dinophyceae; order Suessiales; family Symbiodiniaceae; genus Breviolum; species Breviolum minutum. Next base: position 82,123 of record DF240835.1, read on the forward strand.
TTTTGCTTCCAGGCGCTGATGGGTGGCATGTTTGCGAGCTGCAATTCTACCTCTCCACCGATCTTTGGCGGAAGAACCCACCCAAAAGAAACAAAACGAAAAATCGACCACGAAACATTTTGGAAGAAAACTTCTCGGTCAACAAAAAAGCATGGAAGACCTGTTTCTTGAAGTTGTTTCTTGTTGCAGGATAGTTTTTGCTTTGAACATTTTCACAAGTGCATAGTTCTGGAAAATTGTATGTAGCAGAGCCAATGACTTTCAGAATTTCCGAGTTTCCGCGATATGATCTGACATCTGGATATGACTCCTGGATATGGTCATTCCAGGTGCTGCTTTTCCCACCTTCCAGGAGTTCTGTATCAGAAATATCAGGTTCTTTCCAGGGTTTCATTAAGTCAGATGGGTGAAGCATACAAATAACTCAAGTTTTGGCACCTGCTCAAGATTCCGATTGAAGCAAATGTGATCTTTTTTTTTGGATTATGTTTGTACTCCAGATGCAACATCTATGCAACATCATGCAATGTGTGAAACCGTTTCGATCATTTGAGATCTAACTTCGTTCCGAAGTCTTGAAATCACATTTTACCCTCCCGGGAATATACCCTTTTTCCCAAGGTACTTTTGAGTCTTTTGAGTCGATGATTTTCCTTTTCCCGAGATAGGATATGTGATCGTTCCCTGGAGGATAGCCCATTCCAATTGTGAAAACAGCTTTCCAGCCTTTCCCCACATTTTTTTTTACCACATCTTTTCAACTGCAGCCTGTGAGGATTGTACCACTGACCAGATGCAAGGCACACCTGCTGGTAGTAGTGAGGCCAATGCTACGACCTTCCAAGACAACAGCCAGCTGACAGCAATTTCAATTGGGCGTTTTGTGTTGGGCCCTTGTGGTTTCTGCATGTGACAAGGGAAGCTGCCGTTCAAGAACATGAGCCATGAATAATTGGAACATTTCGTTTTGAGTGTTGGAACAACCAAGGGGAAAAACCATGTGGCATCTTGTATATGAGTTTTATGCATTGTCCAAGGTTTGAATCGTGGAGGATAAATCTTTAGTCCGAAAGATTTCTGAAACCTGAGTGCTGGGGGCCTTGACATTACAGTCCAACAACATCTGGAGATAATCAGGAAGAACATGGAAGACTTGGAAAAACACTTGGCAAAGAGAAGGTCGAGCAAAATCAAAGGAAACAAAACCGGAGAAATCCCAAAATGAACAGAACATCCCCAAATAAAACATCTCAGTCAGTCTCCCATATATCTGTAGTGACTTCAAAAAATGTGGCTTCGAATCACCTTCGAACAAATTTTGCGGAGGGGTTTGGAACCATTGAAATCTGAAAAAACCTAGAGGAGGGACTAGATGATCCTGGATAGAACTTGGTACTTCCTGATGACAGATCGAATTTTTGTAGCTACAAGTGGTACTGTACATTTGGTGTTTTTTTCCCTATCCGCCGATCATGTGGAAGACCTGTATGAGACGAAGAATTCAGGTTTCCTTTTTAGGCTTGGGAAAGTTTGCAGTGACAGATGCATCATTAGAATATTGCCAACAGTATGACCCGTTTTTTCTATTGGTAGAGCTTGGTAGATGTTTCGGGTATCTGATTTTGAGAATATCGACAAGTCGGTTCCTTCCAGCACATTTGACATCAGCTACCAGTTGGTTGATGGTTAAGCTTGGTGGTTAATTAAGTGCCTAAACCCACAAATCCCTGATGAAAAGGATAGAATCCTCGCAGAGGGACCATTTTTTACATAGTACAACAGTAGCACCAACCAACGAAGACACTAATTATGATGGAATGGAATTTAGGAATGCCCATCCAAATTGCATGTAAGGTATGTACCCTTTGATTTTGATACCATGTCCACGTTTTTAAGGAGATGTTTTAGAGTGTATTGAGGTCACGACTGATGACGGTCCAAAAACCATGGAAAAAATATGGTTTTTTTTTTCTCCAGGGTGTCCCCCAATGCTCCCCCCAAGGAGATAAGGCCTTATAACGGGAGTCTTATCCCTTAAAATCGCACTTTTTAGGGCCCTTAGATTTGCCAACAAAAGGGGCCTCGGAAAAACAGATCAAACATGGTTTTGCATTTTTTTTGGTTTTGTGAGCAAATTGCAAGAAATCGAAAGCAAGATCATCCCCCCCCGACCTTTGAACTCAAAGTAAGATCACAATTGGCAGTTTCTGAATTTCTTGATTTGAACGAAGGAGTTTCAGGGCAAGCCATGCGAGTTTATCATATATTATGACTCAAAGTAAGTAGTGCAATGTCAGAGAACTCAATTAACTTGAATGGTCGATTTGCATAGTTTCCAGTGGCTTTTCTCAAGATGGTCACCATAGACATTATTATCTATGGATATTCCACATTGAAAATTCCATGATATCATATTTACGTATATAGTATGTAGGGTTGGTGACTTTTGTGATCACTGACATATCCACCAAAGCCTGCCACAAAAAATCCTCAAGGCAACTACAATGCCAGCTTCGCTTTCGATGGTCAAACAAGCACTTGCTGGTGGAGCAATACAAATGACCCAGGAAGTTGGCTGGCCTTGTACGTGAAGACACCATTGTATGCCAGGTGTTTTGCCTGAATATAGGTCACAGGTCACAACACGTCCGGGGGAAACAAACAAGTTGACGATGGGGTGATAAAGGCTGATTGTAAGAAGCATCAAAGGAGACACTGCATTAATTCTGACCAGCATCTTCCAAAGGGTGCTGTTTGAACCCTAAGGGATGGTGTTAATCGGCACCCCTTATCATCTATTCAGCACCCCTTGGAAGATCCAGAGATGAATTTCTGATTTTCACTGTTGCAAAAAGTTTGTGACACTTGACCTGAGATTTTTTTTCATGTTTGGCTACTTTTTTTTGGTCAAAACGGCAGGAGGTAAAATTTTGAGCGAATTGTAGCAAAACTTCACCTGAGGCCACCCCAAAGGTTTAGGTTTAGGGAATTTGGTCCAAAATGGCAAAAAAAGCAGGTTTTTGGTTGAATTTTGAGGGTAATTTGCCCAGATAGATCATCAGATTTCATGAAGAGCTGATAAAAATCCGTCGTTTTTGGTTTCTATTTTTTGACTGTCATATATATTTTCTGTACTGTACACGTTCGAAATCCGAATCTACACTACGTTTGCGAAGAGTATCGTAAAGGAAGATTTTCAGGAACAGTCCATGAAGAACAACATTGTATTGGTTCAAACGCTGTTGAAATGATGCTTAAAATCATATGCCATTGCCAATATGTTCACTTCATCATCCAACAACGAAAATAGCAAACACAAATTTTTAAATTGGACGAAAAAACACAACTCCAAACCTCTCACCCAAACTTGTTTTTTTTTCCTCGTCGTCTGTTTGAGCTCTTAGTTTACACCATCTTTTTGCTCCATATGTTTCGTTTCACCTTCAACCCAAAAAATACCTGACCCGTTGGCGCGTGTTTTGCGTGTTTGCGGTGTTTGTTTCTAAAGTGAGGTCGGTGAAAGTACAGGGCTCCAATGGTGCAGTGAATCCAGTGCCTTTGAGGGGAAGACATCTTTTCTAGGATTCTTAAAGGTGAGGTGTTCAAGGGCAGGGGGTAACTGGGGAACTGTAAGGATTCCTAGGGAAGATTGGGGAACCTTAGGGAACATTAGGAATGATTAAGGGAATCACCACCCCCCCCTTAAGAATATTTCAGAATCCTATTGATTTTTGGTGGATGTTTTTTTGGGGGGGTTGGAAATGGTAGGTGCCCGGGGCCAGCATCCCGTGGAGGTTGGGAGGGGTCAGATCTCACTTCAACGCCTTGAAAAACTCGAAGGAAAAACAACAACAAAACGCTGCAGAAACTAGATGAGCAATGAAAAACACCCTGTTGTTTGGGGTATATAGGGGATTATACTACCCAGTTATATAGGGATTATAATAAACCATTATAAGGATCCTTATTAACCAACCAGTATAATGGAAAGTAGTAAGGGTTTTTTTCGTGGCTCAGATGGGGGGTGGGGAACAGCGCCGACATTTTTTGGAACATCAGGTTTGGATCCGTTTTTTTTTTAATCTCAAAAAATTGCTCATGGTTTTGCTATGTGTTTATTTTTTGGTGTAAGTTTACCTTGCCTGAAACTAGTAATATGTCAAATATACCAGGTATCTTTAAGAGAAAAGGATTGTGTTCCGAAGCATCAATTTTTGGCTGGAAGCTGTTAGGTTTCAGGGGTCGTGTTGAAAAGGAAGTATTTGAGACAACGTAGCCATAAGACTCCCCTATGTTCCGTCCAAAAAAAGATTTTAGAGATGGGGAATTTTTCATGAATCTTCCTGATGTTTTTCGGTTGTTTCAGCTTGCCAAAAGATCATATCATCTTGGCAAAGATAAGTGATTCATTGGGTGTGAAGCCCCCCAGCAACCAGTGGCAGCCACAAAGGTTTAGCTTGGGATTCCCCTACTAAACATGTAATACTATACTCCCGGTAGGTGACAGTTGTTGCATCCTGGGTTGGGAAAAGGGGGTGAATGTAAGGTATTCATCATCTGTGATGGTTCACATCCATATGCCATTGATTTTTGGAATCTTTTGAAGTTGGCAGATTGCTGGATGGCTTGGTAAGGCCTGCTGTATCTTAAGATAGCCCGCAGTTTTGAAAGCCAAACAAAAAAGGTGGTTAGTAGACCACGGGGGGTCGGGTGTTTTTGGATGATAGGCCACTTTCCTTTTTTTGTTCGAAGGTAGGTTTTTGGGAACTATCTGGAACTATCAATTGTATCAATACAAATCATTAGGTGTGTGATCATTCTTCTTCATCCTAGCGTGTGGTTAGAGAGAAGTTTGGGGCCGCGTAGGCGCAGGTGTAGGGTCTCGGGGGCTCTTGCTGCGGGTTAGGCTTCGGTTCCCAAACAGATCGCCATTTGTCAAAACCATCAGATGGCTATATATGAATTGAACATAGAGGAGCCGAAGGATGAGTTCTGTTGTTTTTGTTGGGAGCGAACTTTTGAACACAAATTTGATCACACATCTTCCAAACAGTCCCCTTAGATCCAAAATCTTTCATTGAGGATGAAATCAATGTGCAGTTCTACGTGGATGGCTTGTGGTACACCTTGCAGAGTCTTGGTTGTGCAGTTGGGTGTTGACTTCTTGAAGTGGGAGAAACCAAAATTATGGGGAATTTGAAGGTACTCCTGATCAATCATGAGAAATCTGGAGGAACCAAAATCCCAGTTCCACCACCTTCCCCCCGCACCAAAATTCACAAAGCTTTATTACAATAAGATACAATATGAGACAATAAGGGTTTTGTTTAGTGACACTTGTGAGCTAGTAACCCCCTTAAGGCGCAAACAAAAAGGTCGCAGCGGAACGGCAGAGAGCACCAGTTTTTTCTTAAAAGACGATGATGACCCTAAATGCCATGAGTTTCACCAGCCGATTTTTTTGAAAGAAGACCTTTCTACACCTCGTGAAATCCTCCCCTTGATATTTTCAGGGACCTTGTGATTACCTCAAAATTTGGTTTTCTTAGGAGGTTTTTTTGGACTTTTGTAACCACGGATCACATTTAGCAGAATCAGCCACGAAAAATGATGAAAAGCTTGAGTTCAAAGGCTGCAATCCATTGATGTGAGATGTATACAATATATTAATATATTATAATATTAGTTAATATTGATATAAAGATGGATGGATCGCATATCTCAAGATACAAGAGAGAAATCCATCTTCAAAAATGGTAGATGAAGTGTAGTTGAGTCATGTATACCCGGACCTTACTCGGAGGATCATCCCAGTTAGTAAGTAGTGAGTAACACCCATTTACAAGCATTTCTGGCCATTTGGAAGGGGAACAACCCCCGTTGGGGGACTTACTAACCATGGTTACCAAGTATGCAATCGGCAACTGAAGCTCTCACAGTCTCACAGCAAAGAAATATGTCACCATGCCATTTGTCCGCCAGATTTTTTCAGATTTCTCACTGTTTCAACAATTTCAACATTTGCTTGAAGCCCTCGTCCGACACTAAACTGATAACTGTTTCGTTTTCCTTTACAAATAATTTTTCCCAAAAATCGATGCATTTCCAGCTCCCTCTTTGACATGTAGGTCTGCAACTTTTTATCATTATACACAATATATCTATATATATAAAGATATATATATATCTATCTAGTAAATTACAGTAATTATATGTAGCTTACACATGCATATGCATATGCTAGAATAGATGGTATACCGTATGTAACAGCTTGGTTTCACCAAGCATTTCAGGTACCTAAAATGGAGGTACTCACCTATATAAGCTGTATTTAAGGGTTATGTAAGGGAACCACCACCCCCAAAATAGCCTTATAAGGTTCAGTACCTCTATTTTAGGTACCTGAAACTTTTGGTGATTGTTCCTATGTTTTTCCTACCGGAAGGGTTCCACCATTTTCCGGGAAAAACCATGAGGACCTTCAGCTACACCGAATCCTGCGTGGTCTTGACCTCAGACTTTTCCACCATCTTCGGCAACGAATATGACACCGTGGCACCGGAGATCCTGAGTTGCTTGGGTTGGAATTTGAAGGAAGTCGCTTGGATCTACCCCCCCGCAGGTAACCGTGGCAGGGTCGAGGTTTAGGATGGTTTAGGTTAGGATGGTTAGGAGCCTCAGAATATGTAGATATATATGTAGCAACGTGATATGTGGTGATTGGCCAGCATCCTGGGGTGGGGGGTAGATTCAAGGTGGGCTTCAAGGTTTTTCTTACTGACTTACGGGCTTATATCAAATTTTGAGTGCACACAGATTTTTGGAGAGGGACGTGTCATGTCATGGATTCTATGGCGAACAACTTGAAGTCCGTTTTACCAGACCTCACTTCACTTCGCAAATATTGCTTGGTAAATTGTGTGAATTGATTTTTGAAAAGGTATAAAACATGAGAAATGGTACACATTCTGGTGCACACCCTGGTTGGCTGTTTTGTGAAGAAATGAAGCGGTAACTTTGTTCCTTCGAAAGATGATGTTCAACAGTCACTCCTAGTCGCCGCATCGGATCGTTTCATCCTCACAAATCCCGAGGCTCAAACATGTAACAAAACATGGGCCAGCATTCTTGGGGCCCGGGTTGTAGATCCAACATATATATAGCATCTCAAACAGAAAGCATCGCATCTATGTTGTGAAATCGTTGGAAGATTCGATGTAAACCATTCTTTTACTTAGCATCTACGGGGCGGTAGGTTTTCGCGGTAAGTTTTTCGCGAAGCTTGACCACCAACTTTCAGGTCGAAAATGACATGTTCAGGTCAAACTTCAGTTTTTTGTTCTTGAATGGGTGAAGTGCTGTGATATTTTCTTGAAATCGTCACACCCGTGAAAAAAACAACAGAAATTGACTGGTTGTCTCCAGTAGGAACAGGCAAATTTGTTGTTTTTTTTTGGGGAAAGAAACATTCAGGTTGAGGTGAAAATGACATGCGGGATCAACATCCTAAAGGTTTGTTTCATGGTAATCAAAGGGTACCTTTGCAATGCAAACTTTTGGGCCTCAAAAAGTACGGCCGCGGCCTCGTTGATTCAGCTTCATGGTCGTTAAGAATACCGAAAAATAAGGCCTTATTTCTCGGAACCATAGCATTAACGAGGGAGGTATAACCCCTTTAATCTTCCATTAATTTTTGGGGGAGATTTTCGACCTTGGCCCCAAGGTAGCATTCCGGATGCAGCATCCTCACTTGCTGTCAGCGAGACCCAGCGCATTGTTTTATACTTCTCTGAGTTGGTTCTGGTGATGTCGGGCAGTGAGGCCGACATACCTGGACGGACAGTGGTGAATCATGCGGTGAAAAAAAAAACAATTGAAAAAAACACTGGAGGGAAGTAGATTGATGAAATACAATTTTAAATAATTTTAAGGTCAACATGTTCATAGACTTGTGCCATTCTACACCGAATGTTCACGTTTTCTTTAAAGTAATGATGCTGAAATAATTAGTGCCGGACTCTACCGGAGATGAGGTCTGATTCGTTAACCTCATGATAATGATCGGTGGCCTCAAGAGATAGCATGAACAGAACTACATGTGCTGGGGTCTAAACTCCCATTCTTTTCCTATGATAGGGATGGTCATCAACCTTATAGTAGGGGTTTGTATTTCCCATTATAAGGATTCCCTAAAAAAAAGGTGGGACGACTAAACTCCCCAATATAAGGAGTTTGTTTAGACCCTGGCACACATCAATGATCATCATTTTGCCTTGTTGCCTTTGCCACTGGATCCCCAAAGCAAGCAAGGTTGGTCAAGTATGAACCTTGAAAGAAGTCCGAACATCTTTGAGGTTACCTACATCAGTGAATCACCCAGCCGACCCCTCCATGCTTCCTCTTGCCATACATGATTAACAGAGGATCAACTCGGTCATTGAGCCTGTTTAGATTGAACAAATTATCAGGTAACTGGAGAAACATGGAAAAACACCCAAGTTATGTACTAACTAATGCACCACATCTGTTCAAGCAGTAATAATATCATCGAAATAGTTCAAGATCAACTACATGGTATGTTCCCATACAACCATAACATTTTTATTCCCGGAATACACACCACACACCCCAGGGTGTGAATGATTGTAAACCCATACCGCCAACCCGCTGTTGGCGACCTCCACCACCCAGATGCAGCTGATCAACGCGGGGGACGATGGCCTTTGTGGTACCTCCGATGATGGCGATATACGATCCATCCCAGCGGATTTGCCCACGCAGTACGTGCGCAATGGCACAGTACCTTGCCGTTTGGGTGAAAGGTTACTGAAAAGGAGTTCAACATGTAGATTTAAAGCGGTTATATGTTCTTTTGCTAGCATGCTATATTTCCAGAAGTGGGAAAGTCAATGTCACTACAACCATACCATTCATTGTGCATTAGGATATTTATCATGATTTGTTCTTGCAGTGTCCCATGATAAATGCCACATGGGATTTTTTGTTGGGTATCATGGTCAGAAGTTGGGCTCTTGATGGGAATCTACAAAAAAGGGTGGTAAGAATTTTTCCGATCGATCCCTATACTACTATACCACGCAATTAGTATGGTATATATTTACCTCAACATTTACCATAACAATTTTGTTCTAAATGTAGGTTTCCTTCCTCAAACGTTAACATTGATATGACTCCCAGGATTTGTACATCTCGAGACTTGCCGTAGCCGAGAAGGGATCTCCCCCCTCCTTGACATTGACCTCCAAGGATCCTTGGATCTATGTGACTGGAAACATGATCCTCATCAGGTGGATTTGTTTGGGACCGCTGTAAGATCGGTCTGGGGGCGAAGTCTGGAATTTCCGGTTGACCACGGTAAAGTCACACACTTTAGGCCCCTTTAGGCGTTGTCGTTTTGGTCTTATTTTTTTATTTTTTGGCGGGTTGGATTCTGTTTTTTTTTGCCACGGGGATCGGAGATGATGAGTGTTGATTCTTGATTGTTTATTATTATAGTCTTTTACTTGATGACAACAAAAACAAGTCTGTGAGGGAAATCCGATGAAAAAAAACCCAAGCGAAGCACAGCCATGAATCCAAGCCGCCATGTTTGCGAAAAAAAACGCCTTTACCTTTAAGGGATCCTTCAAACTTCACGAACGGATACCTGCGACAAACTCCGAACCTCGGTCCAGGTATCCATATCTGGACATGGTCAGGGGATTTTACCATTGTTTGCAAGTCGAACCTGGAATCATCACAGATTTAGCTGGCACGCCCTTCCCTGGATTTCGAGGCCAGGGTTGTGCATTTTCAGACATATCAGGTTAGTTGGTATATCATGGTATATCTTTAATGCAATTTAGGTATTAAAGGAAGATAGATGATATAAATGCATGTTCATTTATATGAATCTAGATGAGGGTGGATCCTTAGGATCATTCAGATATTTTTAAAACCTTTTTTTTGGGGGGGGGTATATATGGATTGGATGCAGTATATTTTATGCACAGCACACCTCAAGAATCCTAGATGAGGGTTTCGGGCTCGTGACAGCAAGACCCCACAGATCTTTTTGAATCTGCAGGAAGTTCTTTTGTTAGGCTTCCCTGAAGTCTGACAATTGGGTGTGATGCATTTGCAAGTAAGTAAAAATGTTCATGCAGTAGAATGAAGTGGCTTTTCATTTCTTGAAACTCCGACCAAAACCACCAAACATTGCAAGGTTCTGATACGGTGAAATGATCATTCAGAAGGTCAGGTGACCTCTTTCAAAAGGCAATTCATACATGGGTGTTTCCTTAAATGGTGGCACGCCCAAAACACCCCAAATGATCATTTTTAGTAGGAAAACCAATGGTTGTTGGGGAAACCCACCATTTTAGGAAACCCCCACATGGAATATGGAATCTTCAGCTATATAGATTGGAATCTTGCAACTCGGTGTGAATGTCAGGGTGGGGGTCTGAAATCTCCGAAATGATGTTTCGGACCACGTCAGTTTCGGGGATGATTCAAATGCCAACCCAGGTAGGTTAGGGTTTCAGGCTCCTAACTCCAAATATTTTTAAACAGGCAGATGCAGTTTGACTGTGGAAATATGACCCCCAACAGCTTCTGGCTTTCGAGATGCTCTTGTCCATATTTTGTGTAGGCGATAAAGGAACCCCCTGGAAAAATCACAGGTCGATTTGTTGCCTGGAAAAAACATGGCATAGAAATCAAAAGATAGCAGGGATGATAGTGGCCATAGTGATGAACCTTTCCCAAGGGGCACATGAATTTCTGGAAGAAAAAGCAGAAAATCACAGAAACTAAGGATGTATTTCTCAAAAATCTGTGGCGAATCCAGTGGTAAATTACTTCAAACCGTAGTCATTGTCCTTTCAAAGTGACCCAATATTGATATTTTCGTTCGGGTTTGTCATTGCCATGTTTTTTCAACGACTCTTGATGTTTGTTACTTATATCTCTACACCAAGCTCCAGGCGGCAAGCAACTATTTCATGCATTTTTTCTGCATTCTGAAGCACGTTTTTTTCCAGCACAAAGTTCATCCAAAATGAAGCTGTTTCATGAACTTGTCAAATGTATAAACAAACATATGTTGCAAAAACTCTTTGTCATCCAGGTTTTTTGGTTGTGGGATTTTAAGATGTTCCCCAAAAAGGCAGCAAAAACGTGTTTAAAACACATCATCATAAGATCGAGGTGTCCCCGCGACTCAGTTTCTTTATGTTGTTTTTGCCGGAATTCCCACCTTTTTTTCGGGGCTTGAAGAGGTAGTGCCAGGGAATCCAAGAAATGAGGTTTTTCATGCGTTCTGTCCCTTTGGTTTCCTTGAATTTGTGGCAAATGCCATCAACTTAGAAGTCTCAAAATCAGTAAAAACAAAAGATGAACCATGAGTTCGTTGACCCATGACCTTTTTTCGGGTCCGATCAAGCAAGCGCTTGCTGCAAGAAGGTGATGCCTTTCGTTTTCCTGTGGCAAGCACACCTTTTGCAGATGCCACAGATCCGGTGTTCTTAGCTACAGATCCACCTACAGGATCCAGCATTGAAGGCTTACAGCACCTTGGATCGGAAAGGTTAATGAGAGAGGTGAGAGGTCAGCTGAATGGTTTGGTGATTCGTTCCTTTTTTAGGTTTTAGATATTTGTTATTTTCACCCCTACATGGGCAAATGCTCCAATTTGATTCATATTTTTCAACTGAGTTGAAACCACCAACTAGTTTTTATGAAAGGGTGCGATGTTTTGGACTCTGTTTTTAACTTTTTTTTTGTTGGGGGGGTTCGAGGCTTTGTGTTTACAGATTCGATTAGGCTTTTTTGGCTCCCTTTTCCATATGGCAAGCTGTTTTTCTATATATTGAATGGCGGGCATTTCCATTTCCTTCGTTTCGATTCCATCTGGGTCCCCCCTCAATATTTGCTGGCAATTGTTTTTGTGAACCTCTCGATGCCCCGTTGCCCTTCCCACGCTGAAAACCCATTAGGTTGGAGAAGATCGAAGTCATAAGTGTTTATTAGACTGGTCTGTACACTCAGGAAATTTAATATAGATACCCTCCAAGGAACTAACATATCCCACCTGGGGAAAGCTCGGAAAATCATCGACTCTTTTAAGTGCCGGGAATGGTCAGGGATATGGACTCGTTCCCGGGAGTGTACTACGAATATAGACAGATCCCAGGAATTATATAATATATATTCTTTCCAAGGTTGGGAATCTCCTCTGATATTTTTGGGCCCCCGTTTGTCAGTTTCTCAACAAGCTTTGGGGTCGGTCAAAGTCACAGGTTCCTCCCATGAAAAATCCTCAACCTTTGCCAAGCTACGCATCTTCCCTGCCATGGGTCTGGAAGGTCACGACCAGACTAAGGTTGATCACCTTCAAAATTTTCATGTGCCTCGGCCAAACTCCCCAAACTTGAATGATTAGCGCAGGGTTACTTCAGTCAAAGCAGTGGTTGTTGTTGTTGTTGTTGTTGTTGTTGTTGTTGTTGTTGTTGTTGTTGTTGTTGCTTTCATTGATCTCTTCCGGAAAGCTGAAAAAACACGATCTATTACTTAAGAAATCCGGATGTGTAATAGTAAACGTTAGGCAACTAAGTTAAACTCAACGGTGTTTTTGTTGGAAGATTTATTTTTGAAAGATCTGTTTTCCCGCCAAACTCAGGGAAAATGATGATTCCCAATTTGACTTAGCCCATCATGTCATTTTTCAGATGCCTTGAAGGTTTTGGGAACTCAAGCACCACCAACTAGTCTAGTTCCGTGGATCAATGATTCGCTTCCACCAAACATTCACCACAGACCTTTTTGCACTCGGCAGAAGACGACTCCAAAAAGCATGGAAATTGGGGAAGATGTGAACATTCGATTTTTGTGGATGGGGTACCTAAAATGGGGATACATACTTGTTTGTGGCTTGTAGGGATGTTTTTTGTTTTTGTTGATTTATGCCGTGTGGGATTTTGGTATGATTATTTTTTGGTACATATCCTGCCATGCCGGAAATGACCCAGTCTTGAAAAGCTCCGTTCACTGTACCAAAAACAAGGTCAAGGGCAACATTTTGACCCTAGAACAAAAAGAGAGCTACAAACATGGACCGAAAACCAACAAATGTAGGTTGCTTTTCCGGCTGTGTAAATTTCAATCCCTGCGTACGTCCTGTGAAAAAGGCTGTTCCCTGGATTGGTGAATTGAAAATCCTTAGGTAAAACGATGGTCTCTATGGGAAAACACAAAAAATGAGAAAAAAACACTCCCTCCCCAAGCGTACATCGGATCCACTTGGATGATCACTTCATGTATGTAGTGTGGGTAAACACGTTGCACACACTCACACACGCACAATCCTGCACCACCTGAGATGTAAAAAACATTAAAAAGCCTTGTAAAAATAGGACATTGGCCAGATCAAGTGGTGAACGCCGGATTTCTGAACCGTCCCATCAACCGTATGATTATTTAACGCATTCATATGTACATGCGTGAAGATTTTTTCATGTAGATGACGATCTTGAAGTGCCCAATGGAAAGGAAGCAGATACTTCTGGACGAAATCGCTACAACTGCAGCCAGCTGACCAGTTTTCCACACATCTCTGTTTGCTTAGTTTATGTAAGGGATGAGAAATCTACAGTAGCTCTTGTTAAAGTGAGCTATTATCATGTCCTTGGTGGGGATCCCATTCTTAACCAACCATTTATGGCGTTTCATCAACCAAATCCCCCAAACGATTCCCCCCCCAAGAAATAGCCGGCCTTATTAAGCTCCCTTATTGACTGACCATTGGGTTTCCCATGAAACGCTTGAGGAGTGAAGCGGTGGTGCCTTGCGATGCAACCTTGATGACACAAACTGCTCAGATTCCTGGGAAACTTCGGCAAAATGAGGATGCGTTTTCTTGGTGGAAAAGATCCAAACTATATAAGTAGGTATTAAGTTGATACATATTCATATATACAGTGGAAGAAATCCAGGTTATTAAGTTGATATAAATATGAACAGTATAGATTATATATATACTTAGTTTTACAGGTTGTCAGTGAAAGAAATCCAAAAACTAATGACACTGTGAAGGGGCCCATGTTAAACAGATACATGGAAGTTCCGCCATCGATCCTTCCTGGTGGTATAATTGTTTAGTTGATAAATATAAACATATATACGCAATATATGACAGTTTTTTCGCAAAAAAGAGGAGGGTCAATTGGTGCAAGTATGTTTTTGTTTTTGTTTTTGTGTGTGTGTCTTTGCTAAACCACCAGCTCCTCAGCTCCTCCTGCATTTCTTGCAAAAAAATCACCAAGGAATCATGAGCTGTACTTGATCTCAGTTTTCCCGAACGGAACGGAGAATCCATCAGGGGATCGCTTGACAATCTCCTTCACTCCTGATCCGGCTGTTTCTGGGCATAACTTCACAAAGTTGCCAGCGAACATGTCGAACATGTGGGGTTGCTGCCTGCAAAAGATAAAGCTAGATTTTAGTTACAAGGAATGACTGATACATTCAGCATAACTGGTGTGTAGATTACAATTTTGATGTGCACATCAAGTTTGTGCGCGCTTTTTTTGCATGGCTGTGGAGCTTTTTGTCAACCAATTAAGATGTTATAGGTCCCTTTACAATCCTTTTCATATATGTATCATATATGTATGTTTATATATTCATACTTCTTTGTAAAAACTGTGCACCATCTCCGTGCATATATTCATATTTATATTTATAGACAGCAAAGACTCACTACCAAATCCTCACATTGTTGGCGTTGAGAAACGAAACCATGGAACATACTGATTGCGCTGCTTGTGTATTGTGGATTGACCCTTTTTTTCTTGGCTTAGGGTGATTCAGTGACTGCCAAAGAGTTGTCATTTTCACCACGGGTTTTTGTTTGCATTTTTTACAGACATATAGATGTGTATATATATATATATATATATAT
>DF240836.1:0-43517 GCA_000507305.1 Breviolum minutum Mf 1.05b.01
TGCTTTAGCCCTTCCCTTTGCAATGAGTGCCCTTCTTTGGTGGTTTGCACTATTGGTGGGAATGGCTGTGGGCTCGCTCCATGATGATGAGCCGATGCAGGCTGACGAACTACTCATAGTACGTGGGGATGCCCCTCGAGGGTTGTTTACTCCTCGCTGGGCAGAGCTGCAACAGACCTATGGGATTGAACGTCCTTTGGGGCCTCGAAGTGAAATCTTCATCCACAGGTTGCCTCCTGATTATGGGATCCACCATATGCCGCCATGGGAGAGAGTGGTGGCCACACCAGACCTCTGGCCAGATGAACTTGTTGATGACATCTAGATGGCCAGATGTGGATTGGTGGGTCCGAAGGATTCATGAAGCGTCTTTTTCATCGAGAATGCCCCTATTGCAACAAATGAATTATGTCCTTATCACCCGCTTTGACTTTCAGGTCTACGCAAGGAATCCGCATGGGCTGATGGAACACCACGGTGTTGCCTCAACTGATTAACATGCCTACCCTGCGAACCTTCTTGGCGCCTCTTTGGGCGGGTATGCAAACTAGCCTCACAGTGCGGGCATCCCTGAATGGAATTGCGCTTGACCATCAGCTGGTTGCTGCAGAGAGTGGCTTCTATCTAAGGGTAACCTGGGAAGGTAGTCCATATCTGGTGTCACAGATTGAGCACATGGCCATGTCGCACACACAACAGTTACACCGGCGCCCGACGATTTTCACGGGTGGATACATCCACAACCGTGGAACTACGGTGTATGTACCTGGAGGCAATAGGCTTATCTTCAGCAGGAAGATCACTCTATTGGGCCTAATAGCGAAAGTGATATTGAAGATGCCCTCCGAAGGAGGTTTCCTGACTTGGCTCAGGCGAATTTTGGCATTGGTCAGGTACACCTGTCATACTATCTAACGGAACCTGTGGCTGACCCTGGCTGGTCGATACAGCTGGTGATCCCTATAGTGGAGGATGATGACACCCCTGTAGCCCTCTTCAAAGCTGTCCTTTCCACTTACGAAGGACTTGGAGCAATCTATGTCCATCTGCCCTCAACAAACACAGTTTGATCACAGAAACGGGCCCGGACATTGTCTGTGTCAGGGTGAATTGTGTGCCTGTTACCACAATGGATTTCAGTTGGGGTCTGCTCTCTTTGAGGTGGCGGACGATGATTTCATCAGCTGCTGGCTGGCAGAAGAGGATACCTCGACTGGTGTTTCTGAACTGAGGGCTATGGCATGTGATGGTAGCAACCAACCGAGGTTGAGTTCACGGGCATGGGCTCGTAGTTAGATACCTGAGGCATGACATGTGCGCAATTTTGAATCTTAAAAGGTGGGAGCGAGAGCGGTAGTCTTGTGACGATATGATTGCCCCCCTTCTTTTTCACTGTTTACTTGCTTTCATGAAGGGTTGTGTGTACTGTTCTGGTTCAAGAGTCAAGGCGTCCCAACCCTTTCCTTTGATGGACACATTAACGGGGTGCTTTAGCCTCTCTCAAAGTGGTTAATAGTGGTTCCCAGTGTGGGCTGCTGGTTCCTTCGTATGTCCTATCCAACTGATTTATTCAGCTCCCCTCCAACTGAGTCTGCTGGGAATGATGCTGGAACTGATCCTGCTTCCACTGCACCTGGCACGGCCTCTCATGCAAGAGATCATTGTCCTGCTCTCCCTCAGGCAACGGTTTCTGCCTCCTCTCTTGATGACGTATGGCACTGGGCCTTCCAAAGCTATGGTCTGAAGCGGCCTACTGAAGTGACGGAGATCCATGTCTTTCGCGTGATGCTTCAGTCTTCCCGTGACAAGAACGCATGTACTCGTTCGATTACCAAGGCTGGTCCGATGAGTGACCCTGTTCAGACGCTGGAGAAAATCATCGAGGAGTGGTGGGACTTGGAAATTGAAGAGCATGATCAGTCCTGGATGCTTTCCTCTGTGCATAGTGCCTGCACGTGGTCTCCGAACAAAGACTTGTCTTACCCTGCCTATGTGCTGACCCGCAAGGGAAATCCATTCCATCTCCTACGCCCCCATGGAGTTTTTGAAGTGGTATGGGGACACCGACAGTGGGTAACTGCCATTGCCCTTCCCAAGGGGATCAACAATTACCACTGTCTTGGCCTCTTTACCCAGGTGTGCGGGCCTATGCTTAAATCGTCTTGTGCTATGTGGTGTGATGATACTCGCCTCAGCGAAGAGCTCATTGAGTGTCACATTGGGTCCTTTGTCCAAGTCCACATTGAGTCTCTCTTTGGGGACCTGGTGAGGATTGACCTTCAAGCAGCTCTGCAGCGGTCCATTCATACTTTGCACCTGCCAGGGAGGGCGCTACAGGACGACCTGGTCAAGATGCACATCTTTGTCCCGCAAGGAGTCACATGCTTCTCTGGCGCAACCTTCGAATGCACCTCTTCTTTTGAGAATTGGCAGGCTGTTTTGATGGCGGAAGGCCGCCGGGTCTTTCCTGGCAGAAATCCAGACACAATGATCTTCCATAGAGAACAATAGTAGCTCCGTTTTCTCCTTGTGAGGCCCTATGAGCTTGAGACGACTATGCCACCATCTTGCAGCCGCTGGCCAGTGAGGCAGGGAGGGATCTTGCCGTGTATGGTTTGCCAGATCACGGTTATCCACCATGACGTATATGGTGTGAAATTCCACCAGATATCCACACTGCCGCAATACATATTCAAAGATCAACTCCCAGTGGGGGTGTCCTATCTCCCCAGTAACCTCATACTCCAATGGTGCCGCAGCACCGAATTTGGCGCCAGGGTCCCCAGCTACAAAGTGGGCACTTGTATCGAAGCTTCCTCTGCCGTGGGAATCACCCGGAAGATCAGTTCGTAGTCTATCACAAAACTGCTGAAAGTCTACGTTCCTAGGGCCTGGAGTGCGAGGAGTATCAGCTGGTAAACGGGTCAGGTCCTTCCCCACTTGATGCCGGACCAGGTGCAGCAGCACCTAGATCAGTTTCGATTTCATCCCCAGGGGAGTAGGAGAGAGGCTGATGAATTGGTCATCGCGAAGGGGCGGCATCAGAGGAAACAAGTTCCAATCGCAAATCTGCACGAAAACTATCCGAGAGAGGCTGAGGCACCCCGTCGGTGTATTCACACAGGAAAGGGTTGAGACGCTCTAGCACTTGAACCAAAGCCAGTCACGCAACTCCCATTCCAAAGGGAAAGCAATAATAAAGTAAACCTAACCAAAAATCCAACAAACCCGTTAAGTCACACAAGACAAGGATAAAATGGAAGAAATGGATAGAAATTCATGACGGCACCATGAGGCAGCGGAAGGCTTTTTTAGAACATTGGATTGCTCAGACACCCTGTGTACCAGCATCAAGCCTATTGAAAAGAATTCAAATCAAACGAGACAACACGGTCATCTCGTCCGCGGCGTCCACTCCCTCTTCCGATGAGGAGTAGAGGGTCCCCCGTGTTTTCGAATGTAGGGGAAGCATCATTGCGGGCACTGTCTGTAGCATCACCGTCCAAGGGCACTGAGGGGGCAGATCCTGCCGCCTCACTCGGTACCAGCTTGTGCACAAGGCCATTGAAGAGGTTAGCCCGATTTTTAACCTTGCTATCAAGCATTTCATTCTTGCTGACTCTGAGGAACAAGAACACACACGGACAGTTGTCTTTGCCGTCTTCACTTCAAGGTTTGAGTTCTTTGGAGCATGTCATTGGACCCCTGTCACCCAGGTGTGGGACATTTTGGACTTGTGTGGAGGTGAAAAAGGGTGGGTTATCTATCACAACAACCTGCAGCTCCGACATCACAAGGTATCGGTTCATCAGGGTGATTTCTTTGCCTGTTATGAGCGATGTGACAGTACCGCCCCTTTCCAGGTGGATCGCCCGGTTACTGATATTGCCCAGGGGTGGGTTGCTAATGCCCCCCCAATTTCTGCAACTACCGTTGCACCATGTGCACCCTACTTGGGCAGGCACCTTTGTACTGGCTGCCCTGGTGGCAATGTTCCTTGGGATCAATTTTGTATTGCTTGATAGCGATTGTTTGCCTGTTACTTTGTTCGAAGTTGAAGATCTGTGGACAGAGGCCTTTCTGGCACGATTTCCAGCACATTCGGATGGCCACTGAGCGCCTTCACACGATTCCGCACAGACCCACAGGTTGTGTACACACAACATCGAGTCTGCAGCACTCGAATGGGGCAAGGTGCACTTGTGGTTACTGAACCACACGCCGAACTTAATGCTGGGCTCATTGTGATCTTTCGATCCTCTCACCCCTCACTTTTTGACTGGAATGCCTGGTCACTCCGCTTCAGGAGTTCCCCGGGTTCAGTTACTGACGAGGAATTCAAGAATGAAGCTTCCAGATTGGTGGTGACCTTCTGTGAGCTAAGTCCTGATGAGAAAGCGCTCTGGATTCAATCAGGATTGGCTGTATCGCCATTGATGGGCACGTGTCTGCAGTACTCCTTGGACTTTTGCCTGGCATGGGCATTAATGGACATCCAGGGTCCTTTTCCCTGTTCCCAAGGGCCCCCTGGCCTAGACATGGGCACGCGGGCGCCCTCCTTCAAAACTATCAATGCCGTACACCTCGAATTGTGGCGTGGGCACGAGCAGCTTTTGAACAAGGTGCCCTTCCATCTCTGCTAATGATGCCTGGTCTTGCACCGGTCTTTAGCCTCCCAGGAGATCGTATGTTCCAGGCCACTGAAGTAACAAATGGCTATCAGAGACCAGCTATTATGCATGCCTATGGAGGAGCCAAGGCGGGTATGGAAAGATCCTTGCCTCGATTGCGCCCGAAGGATGGCTTCCTATGGCTTCTGCTATGCTCGGCACCGTGGACAAACCACCAATGTGGGCCAGTGTTGGGCTCCGTCCAGTGGTAGGCACAACCATTGATCTCCATGCTCTCGTGTTGGCAACGCTGGGATCCCACCAGTGTTCCGGGCTCTGCCATGTCCCAATGGCTTGTTGGAATCGAAGTGGAGCATGGGCCTGATGGACTTGATTCCCCGACTTACGGGAAGCAGAACTTCAACGTCCAGGAAGCAGCGGATCTCTACCAAGCTGCTCACCTAGGTACCCTGGAAGATCTTTTTGCGGCGAATGGCCCTTATTCTGAAGCCATCAGCCAGCTTGCGCTCAGAATCATTACCTATGAGTACCCCTTGGATGCCATCCTGGCAATTTATTTTCTTTCTGTCACTGGGCATATGCCGGACAAATTTCCCACCGACCAGTGGATTGAGGCGGTAAGGTGGCATGGTGACACCAAGATTGCGGCCACTGTCCATACTGATGCTGAATGGGCAGATGCTAAAACTCTACTGGCTCCTTTGGAGAATGTTGTGGTTGAGGCCGAATCTAAGCAGGGGGCGGTGGTGTGGTCTAGTGCACAGAATGATCCTCCAGCCCTCCCGACTGACTCGTTTCCTCTCCAGCTCATTGTGTCAACCGGAAGCGAGATCCAACGGCACCTCCCTGAGACCTTGCATGTGGATCCTATCCCCTGAGATATCTCGATCCGATCAGATAAAGAAGGGCAGTCGGTCTACGGACCTTCGCTGGCTTTTATGGAAGAAACGGTTGTGGTTCCGGGCCCCTTTGGAGGCACCCAAACCCTGCAGGTTGCTGCATTAGGCAGGAGCAAAGCTGTCCATGAATTCCTGGTGCTGCACTATTTTGGATTGGACAGTGCCATGCATTGGGATGTACTCACGTCAAAGGTCTTGCCTGCGGTTCAGCTCCCGGGTGCTTCAGCCCGCCGGGCCATTGCATTGGGGTCATAGTGCAATAGATGCAGAGTATGAGCTTCCGGGGGAGTGACAATCAGTTGCGGCGGGCACGCAATTGCTCCAAGTTTGCCATTCGTTACAACATTCGGTATCTTCCACAATAGCTGGAGAGTACTCAGCCCAGCAAAGCTGCCAGCAGAAAAGCCTCTGAGGTCGACACGCTGGTCCAACACAAGGGTGTCAGGGGAGCCAGTGTATCTTCCCATTCTACCCCCCATCAACAGGTTCCAAATCAAAGTCATTGAGTCAGTCCACAAGACATGAGGCATTCTGCGGTGGGACGGTGGGATGTGCGAAGCCCCGAACATGGCAGATCAGTTATGTGTGTGGAAGCCTGGTCAACACCAACTGGAGCAGCTCCAGATCCGGTTTACATATGTTTCCACTGAGGGCCCTGCTTATAAAGAGCATTTCGGAGCCAAGGAGCACAACTACTCTCATTGGCTCATGCTCAATCATGCGGCAGGGTGGTGGGATCTCGCCAGGTTCCTTTTCTTGCACCCGGAGGCTGCGAGCTCTGCTAAGAGAGATGCCACTCCTTTACGCCTACTCTCGTGGCTTAGCTTTCGTCTTGAACCAGCGGTGGATGAGCTTGTAGAAGCCACCATGCTTCATCTATCTACGGTGGAGGAGGTGAAGGACAGAGATCTATTGGGAACTAAGCATCTGGAAATGGAGACTCCTTCGAGTCGGCAGAGGCATTGCGGGATCACCTCATTGAGCTGATTAGCGTACGCAACCTGAGGCATCGTCCTGAGGCGTTGTTTGCACTTTTTCGCCAATTCTTGCACAGCCTCACGCTGCCTATATGCCACTTTTTGGACCTTGTGCTGCCGCAGCTCACTCCAGTACGAGCCCCCTGGGCTGATGCTACTATTACGGACCTGCCACCACATTCGAGCTGCCCCACATGAACACGGATATCCATGTCAGCCGAAGGTCACAATTGCATACTTCTTTACGTCTCATGACAATATCCATCATGTGCGGGTCTTTTGGGGCCCCTTGCCACTCCTCTTGTTCTCTGACCCAAAAAAGGTGTATCCGGGGGATGTAAATCAGTTTCAAGGCCAAGCTGTACACCGATTGCATCAACAGCACATCCAATTAGGCTTGAGGAAAGGCATGTCGGTGCTTGTGTATTACCGAGTCCAGAGTGGACCTCATGTGAACGAAGTCTTTCAGGCTGTCCTCATTGCACAAGAGTCTGTTGCTAATCGAGGAAAGAAAACGGAAAACAAGCTGTGGAAGCGGGTCGTCCCGTCTGAGACGGAATTTGCCTGGCTACCCCCCGACATAGCATGGGCCTTTTGCAGTGATGCCCTACGTCGGCGAGGGGACTGCCGATATCTGGCCTTCCATGAAGCGCACATGGGGCTACAGGGACGTGCTTTCCAAGCGAACATTTTCATTGTGGATATGGTTTTTCTTGGTGACACAAGAAGTGCTGAAGAGCTTGCTGTTTGCACCAACATGGCCCCTGAGGGGTGCGGGCTCCGGGCGGATGAGAAGTTCACACCCATCTTTCCAGGAGAACGTGGACCATTGTTTGAAGCTTCGGTGAAGTGTTCCAATTTGCCCTGCGTGCTTCTAGCGCATCGGCGTCTACAAAGGGGCTGACTGAGGAAGAAGGTGCTCTGCTTCAGGCCATTCGACCGTTGGTAACAAACCCTGATTGCCACTTCTTGGCGGTGCTTACGGTTTTGGTCCAGTCCATCTTAGAAGGACGAACGGATTGTCCCATCAGTGGTGTCTTTGGGGCCGGGAAAACCCGTGCGGCCGCTGCCATGATTGCTGGATTAATGGTGATGGATCCAACGCTGAAGGTCATGGTTGTGACCAAGGAGAATGCAGCGGCACATGCCTTCGCCAAGCACATTGAATCCTTCCAGCTCCCGCCTTCGCTGGAAGAAAAATTTGGCAGATTGGTGGGGGTCACTGAGCTGGAAAAGGGACCATGCCAGCAAGACGAAGCTTGATGTCCTACCAGGATTCCGCAACACTGTCTTACGCACGAAGCAAGTAATCATTGGTTGCGGTGGTGGCTTTCACCAGGAATGCACGCAACCATACAGTCCTGTCGCTCGGTGGATGTGAGATGTCGATGTTGCCCTCAATGATGAGGGCCAGCAGTATGGGAACCTGGACGAATCCTCTGCCATTGCAAGGGTTCCCCGCAAACGCCTTGTTGTTTGGTGTGGAGATCACAAACAAACGCCAGGGGGACTGCGCAAGAGTGATGAAGCCAGAGCTTTTCGGCGCAAGCTGATGCGAAGGCCCATTGCCTTGAGGGGTGACACCAAGTTCATCCCACCACATATGCTGGGCGCTATAGTCCATCCGTATGTGCAAGATGTGCCAGGACCACAAGTTGCAGGGTTGCGTCAGCTGCTTCATGAAAGCACTCGTCAACCGTTGGGGTTATCCACTGGTAGCATCACTGTCTTACAAGGGCTGTGTCAAGAAACCATTGGCAGGAACTGGGATGCTGGTATTACTCTGGCTAGCGCTTGCCCCTGAAAGGTTTCCTTTACAAGCTGACACCTTCAGCCGCGCTGCAGGCATAGCTGGCAAACAGAAGTGGTCCCTGATTTTACCAAGCAGTGCAAGGGTATCTGAGCTCACTTATGTCACAATAATTGGAACAAGATATCCGGAGCTTGACAATCTCCAGAATGATGTCATCCAGTTCGGCAACTATCTCCAAGCGGAGCAATGCACTAGAGGTGGATTTTTGCCAATCTTCTGGGATGCCCCATACAGCTACATCAATGCCAGCACCGACATTGGGGAAGTCGTGGACTGGATCAAGAGCAAGTTTTTGGTGGCCAAAGAAGGTGATCTTGCAGTGCTCCACAACCGCAACAAAATGGTGAATGCCTTTGCCACCACTGAATGGGTTTCCGGCTCAGGAGGAGCAATCATCTCACGAAGTGTTACTTCTTGTGCAGGTATGACTGCCTATTTGGTGCTGCTTGCACAAACTAGAGTGGGTTTCCTTAGTGGGGGACGAGGGAAAAGTTTCCATCAACTCACGCGACAAGAACAGGCGGCCCAAAAAGAAGAGGCCTATGCAAGGGCGACAGTAGCCCTCACTCGTGCACAGCAGATCTGCATGAATCATTATGGGCCCACTGGATATGCGGGGCTTGGTAGGGGCAGCGACTATCATGGGCTGTTTGAAATATGGTGCCTGCTTCAGTGGGCTTGATGATCAGGACGATCCAGTTCTACTTATTCGACTCAAGGATGAGGATCTGCTGGAGGCACCTGATGATTCTGCTTTCTTGCAAAGTCTTCGGTTCTCCAGCGCGAGAGTTAACGGAGTCTATCCGCCACTGGCCCTTGCTGAAGCCTTCATTATACAGAAGAGGACAGTGCCCCAAGGGTGCGAAGGCTTCACCTCATAGTTGTGGACTTGCACAGACGCCGGCGGATGGCTGACAGAGTCCGAAGGCTACTCTCGGACATTCAAGTGGATAGCTGTGCTGATGAGTGTTGGAATACGCTCCCCATCCCGTGGAAGCGAAATCAAGAGGCTTACGAGCTCCAATATGTCTTTGGGCACGGAATGGATGGCAGTGACCTTCCGTGCTACATTCTTTGGCCCACACGGACTGTGGAACAATCCTTCTGGTGTATTGGGTTCGGTTGGACAAATGTTCTTACATGGCTTCGGTGGGAATTGAACACTTCTTCGATTCTTTCTGCTTTGACCCACAAAGGCCCTGGCGAACAGCCGCATGCCAAGCTTTGGGCATTCCCTCCTGCCGTGTTTCTGAGGATACCCACCTTGAACAGTTGCAGGAGAACAAGTGTTTGCTTACCCCAAGGTGGATACCAGTTGAAAGGAAGGCATCTGCGGAAAAGAGTGGAGTCGATCAGGACATAGTTGGTAGAGAGGAGAGTGGATCTGATGCTGAGAGCGGTTGGTCAGGAGTGTCTGACAACTCCTCTACGGATTCCGAATGTACCATCCTCGAGGCCTCGTCAGTGGCCTCCAGATTTGATACAGCCTATGAAGCTTTTCGTGACCTGGCAGACGGACTGTACACCATTGACCTCACTCGGTACTCCAGGGGTGTAACCAGCGAGGATGCGGCTGGTGTCCAGCTGCTAAATGGACAGGAGAAGCTGCAAGAGTTGGTGCATTTGCCTCGAACTTGGCCATTAGCGCGACTGACTATCCCATTGGCAGGGCTGAGCAAGCAAATCGATCGACTCTTAGAGGGATATTGCTTTCAAATTTTGGCCACTAACCGTGATCCAGAGGCACACAATGGGAGAGTCATCCAGACAGCCACACATCTTACTTGGATCTTGGCGGAGTACCTGGCAGATACTATTGCGTGGCTCCTGCGGAGCATTCTGGACCATGCCTCCAAGATCTTGTTCGACAATGACACTCAACCGCTCTTGACACCGAAGTTTTGGATCCTACCGCTTTATCGGGAACTACTGAACAGTGCACGTCGCATCCGACCGAGCCCTTCGTCAGAAAGAGCTCGTGGCTGCACAGGATTGGTCAAGATCATGGACGCCTCACCCGAATGATCGAGGGGGATTTACCCAATGGTTTGGGTCGTGTAGCTTAATGCGTACACTCTATGTGTGGTTCCCAGCTAGCTGGGCGCCGATGGTGGCTGAGAGGCTGTTTGGCTGGTCGTCCCATCCAAGAGGGCCATCCTATCCACAGAGTGGTCGGCCTGCTTAGGGCCTCCCCAGACGCACTTCGGAGCGCATCCTTGGCACCAACATGACCATGATGCTGCTGGCGCCAGTGGAGCAATGGAGGAACCTGACAGCACTGAAGTGGTTTACAAAATCCGGCAATGGTCATTGCCCGGTGCTGCAATCGTGCCGGTGCTCAATGTTAGCAGCAGAGTCTTCTGGCTTGAACTGGATGATAAAGCTCTCTTGGACAGCTATACTGTTTTGCAGGAGGGCATTCTCTGTGATGTTTTTTCGCAGAAGTGTTCAGCTGCGTGGCAGGGCGCTCGTGGGGAAAGGCTTACAGTTGCTATCATGCTGCCGGGCCGTCAAGATGCGGATGACTGGCTCAATTTCATGTTATCGCAAAAGAACCTTTGGCCCACCTTTACAACCCGGGGTACTCTCACTGAGGAAGTCTCCGAACAGGTCATACGGGTCCGTGCGGTTACGCCTGGCAGCCCTGTCAAAAAGCAGAGCATTGAGTTCATCTTTGGACTTTCCCGTTGGGGGCTCTGGTGTACATACGATCAGCAAGCACCCGCCACCGCAGCTTGATCTCCATCCACAGATGCTTGGCCTGCAGCCTGCGCCGCTCTTTACTGATGAAGAGAAACCATATCGAGGTGCAGCAAACAAAGAAGTCCAAGCATGGTGGAAGCAATGTAAAGACTGGATGGAACAATTCAGAGAACGAAGCACTCCATTTGCTTTCGACTTCAAGAGTCTCTTACAGGCGCTATCACAAAAGGAAGCAGAAGCTCAGTCGGAAGTGGATGCATTTATGAAGCATTGTGCCAAAAGGTGGCAGACAAGAGAGGGCACTTATCAACTCAAGCGACGTCGGCTGAAGCCTGACGTGAGGGATTTGCCCGAGAAAATCAGTGCAGATGTAGATATGGCTGACATCTAATTATTGGACGGCGTGGAGGACTACTACACGGTGGAAGAGAACATATGAGGGGCTGAGAGGGGCGCGTTTTGTTTCACAGTTTCACTTTTTTTGCGAATTTCCCTGGCGGTGGTCGTTGCCTTTGTTTGTTGTTTTGTGTTTTTTGTTTGGTTGGGTGTGGGTTTTTGTGTGTTTTGGTTGGTGTCTGTTTGCTTCCATGGGAAATTCTGCCGCTAATTCGATTTCGATCTTCCTCAATTCCAGTTGTTGACCGACAATGTCTTGTACTCGTCCGGCAATGCAGGAAAAAAAATGACGCAAGATCGGTAAAGTGGTTGTGGAACCAAAAACAGTGACAAGATCGGACAACGTGGTTACTTACGCCGTCCACGCTGTCCAGCTACCGCAGGCTCCCATCACTTGGGGAGTATCTACCCCGGAAGATTGACTGGAGACAATTCTCACCATCCCTGTAGTCGTCCGCCATTTGGTCCGAATCAGGTACGGAGACCACTTCTTCAGGTAATCTCCTTCTCTACGGGACTGTGCATGAAGAGGCCGAGTGTTGATGTAGCAGGTGCACCTGTCGCCTTCGTGTCCACATAGCCAGAGGAGTCGGAGCTGTTGCAAGAGTGCGATTTTATCAATAAATCGATGGCAGAAAACTGCTCCAACTTGTACCAGGGGCGGCATCCAAATTCTAACTAGGACGGAGGTGAAAGCTGATTCTGGCGGGTCGAAGACCACAACCATGTAGTGTGTGAGTGGCGTCATGACAGGCTCAATCCATCCCATTGCCGGGTGTACTGCAGTCACATGGAAAGGTAGGGTGGATAGGTCAGCGAAGGTTCGTCTAAGCTTTTGTGCCGCACTTTCATGTACATTGCGAGTACGACAGAGGATCACTACATCTCTGGACAATGTGACGCTAGTCCCACCTTGGATGAAAGCGTGAACTTGGCTAGGCAGATCAAGGTGTAATGTATCCAGATGAAGTTGCTTAGCCATTATAGGGGGAGTGCATTCTGAATGTCCTCTAGCAGCTCATCTCGCCCAGTGATACAAATTTGAACGAAAAAACCGCAAAGACATTCCACCAGGTCAAGGTTTAATAGGTCCCCATTCATGGTCATACGCAAGTGCAACTCAGATGCACCTGTAATAGGTATCAACGGAGTGAGAAATCTCGATAGAATACCCACATTGACGTATCTGGGAAGCACTGTATACGGAAACAAAAAGGGACGTCACCTGCTAGAACTTCCCAGATTCCATGTGGTCTGAGTTCGAACCTTTGTAGAGAGTTCTCCTCAAGAACCATATAAGATGGATGCCAGAGCGAGTGTTGGGTAGAGAGCTCCCTGGCCGAATTGATACCATGGAGTCGGAAACTCCGAAGATCAGAGTACGTGGCTGTGATACATCTGATAATAGCAAGAGGGGAGACTTTATGGTCAAACCTAAGTTCAATGCGGTATACTAACATGGGTGAAAAGGCTGGTAGGCGATCGATACCATACAACAGCGCTGCCGTAGCCCATTCATCTGTTCCGAGTTCAGTAATGCGAAGCCCACTAAGGAGATTGACATTGCGTAAGAACTCTTCTGTGAAGGTTGTCTCACTACAGGAGTGGCAGATGACCACTAATAAGAGGCGAGCGCATACCATGCTTGGGTGATGCAGGAAAGGTAAAGGAGACAGTTCCCTGGCCTTCCGCAATCTCGGGTTTGAGCACTAACGCAGAAGCATCTCTGTGGGACAACAAGGCAATCAAGGTGGAAGTCGGCTCCGGAATAGAGACTGGGCTTGCGGACTCGACCTGAACCTTCTTCTGACGGTGTCTGAGCTACCGGTTCAGCCTTCTCTTCTTTCTTTTCTTTGGCTGCCAGTTAGTCAACCTTTAGCTCAGTTGCCGGAACGTCCGGTGCAGCCACTGTCCTGCCTGTCTGACCAGCCTGTACCAGTCGTGTCGATCCATCAACAGGATCTATTCCAGTCTGCCTAAGTTGGCGTTGTCCTGGTTAGACGTGGTGGCAGGCCCCGCCGCACAGCCTTAGCTGTACGGCTACCCGCAGCAAGGATCACACTGCGACCTACGGAGCGCTGAGTTTGGAATAAAACTTCGGTCCCTTGAGGCCGCGGTTCTACCCGCTGGACTTCTGGAGCTTTAGGCTAGCTCTGCTACCATGCAAAAGCGAAACACGGCAGAGTCAAACGGGTGTTGGACTCACTCTACCTTTTTCCTTCCTTGATGACAAGACGTATGTCAAAAGGGGCTGCGGTGAAACAGACATGAATCTATTGCAACATGCCAGTCTCTACAACCCTTCACACTGATGCAAAACATGTGGTTTTACATGGTGAAAATTGCCAAGGCACCGAACTACGAGCAAACATGCTGGAGAAGAAGCAGCTGCCCTCATGTGTCGTGAAAAGAGGTGTAAGACGTCGTCATTTTCTGTGTTATGCAAGGCATTGCATTCATTTCTCTTGCCAGATGATTTTATTTCGCAAGTGGATCATTGGGCAAAACGTATTGTCGCGGTTATTCGGCAGGATACCATCCTGTCGGAAACAGCTTACTTGTTTGTCTAAATGCGGCATGGCTCAAACGAGATCGCTATCAAAGAGACGCGTAGTGTTGAAAGTTACGCATTTTGTTCTGAAGTTGACTTTGCAATTGCAATGAAAACAAGATTTAACCTTGCAATCAGACGAAGTTTTTGAGGGTTGTTAGTCTGGTCGAGAGAGGCCACGAAACGATCCGCGGCGATAGTGTAGAGCTTTGAGCTGTGTCATGAAAATGATAGACTCTTATTTGTTAAAGGCCGTAGTGAGTTTTTGTAGTCAGACAAAAACAGCTGCCAGTTTTCAGATGTTTATCTCATGCCTTTCTCGGCTCCAGCTGGTCAAGTGACACAGCAAACAAGTGACATGCCTTGTCAGGTGACACATGCTCATTAGTTACATCCTGTCCGGATGTCGTCACTTGTTTTCCCTCTTATTTGAAGATCTCTTTTCTTTTTGGAACCATGCACACCATCATCCGGGGTTCATAGCGTGTGGTCCTAGCCATGTCTTATCGTGAACGTGAGAGTAGACATATTGACCCTCAAGGAGAGAAGAATCTGAAGGATGAGAACGAGGATTCCAACAGGTTGCAGGTGAAGGAGAGCGTGGGCTGCCCAAACCTGAGGCCGAAGTACCTCAAGCTCCAACACCTGGAACGCTTGGAGTAAGTTGCTGAAATATGTAGCAGCAGCAGCCAAGAGTCTGCCTAGGTTTGTGCAGGGCATCTGGAAACGAGCGTGAATCTAGTAGTTGAAAACATTCGAGCCGACTCGAGCCGATTCTGCTGCTTTGTAGAGCTTGGCGCAGGCGTAAACTATTACGCAAGTGTGAGCAAAGCAGCCCAAGCTGCACAAGCGCAGAGCCAAAAGTTATTGGCGTGGGATTGGTTGCAAGGCAATCAAGATAAGGTTCCCATGAAGGATGTGGTAAGGTCAATTAGACATCACTGCAAACATTCTTCGAAAGCAAGCTATGAACTCACAAAGACTGCAAATGAGATCGTTGATCAGATGGGCAAGAACCGCCATGCAAATGCTGGCCGATCAATGTGCACTCCTCAAAGTCATAGCTGAGAACCAACAAAAGCTGGCAAAGATAATGAAAGCTGGCCCGAGTTTAAATTTCCCGCCACCTGGCGAACCACCCCACCGGCCAAATGGGCCTGGGGTTGGATCTTCCCCCACCAGATTGGCTTCAATGTATCATGCTGCTGCAGGTAGTCAAGCATCTCCTGCGACTCCACCGGCGCCAGCTTTTATGGGGTTTTGTGCCACTGCAGTTGCCACCTGTGCGTTGGGTACCAGGCTGTGGTGGCTCCAGCTATTGCTGTGGAACCAAACGCTGCACAAGAAGTTCCTAACAAGGACACTAGGCCCATCGATGTCATTGATGAGAATGGGGCTCCAAGGACTGTATCGCCTAGCCCAAAAGGGCCAGACCAGGTGCGTGGCTTATTTGCTCAAGGTCAGACAAAAACAGCTGCCAGTTTTCAGATGTTTATCTCATGCCTTTCTCGGCTCCAGCTGGTCAAGTGACACAGCAAACAAGTGACATGCCTTGTCAGGTGACACATGCTCATTAGTTACATCATGTCCGGATGTTGTCACTTGTTTCCGCTCTTATGTTTGAGGGTTTCTTTTCTTTCCCCACCCACTCAGTCTTCCATTCGTCTCCCTCCCCTGTTTAACGCAAGTGTGTCATAGACCAGTGTCCATGCATTCGGACAAGTGCCCATCATCACAAGACAGGCGTCTTGTCAGTTTCAGCAACCAAATTTTTTCTTACACACGAATTTCCCCACTTTCAAAAAGGAGTGTGCTTGTTTTTGCACGTCTGTTGTGAGCCGTTGCACTTGAGTTACCTGGCGGCTAACGTAGGCCCAAAAGCACAATAAAAATTTTGGATTTCGGATTTTGCATTTTGGATTTCGGAATTTTGATTTGGGATTTAGGATTTTGTATATGGGTTGGGTTTTGCATGGGATTATTGCTACTATACGCCGACTCGGGTCAGGGCATTTGTTTCAATGGATAGTTTTGTCAAACAAACTGTTAGACTTCCAAAAATTTATCGCTTTAAAGGAGACAATCAATTACAGTCGAATTAATTTTGGCATATACAAATTCAATTTTGGCAGAATTGACAGTTGCAAAGTGGCGCAAGAGTAAGTCAACTCCAAATTGTTAAACAAACATTTTATTGGAAATCATCCAATTTAGGAGCGAACGAGCAGTCGTACCAATAGAGACAAAGCTGACTTAGGGACAATCCGCCTGGAGCATCGCTCCGCCGGTACCTCCATTCCATATCTCGGAATTCGAACTAATTGTCCGTTTGTATTTGCTAACTCTGCTTTGAGTTCAGAAGGTTCAGCTAGACATTTTTTGGAAAAACTTCAGGAACATCCGAATTAGGTAGAAAAGTGTAGATGCAAATTCATCAGGTAAATCTTGTCTACACTCTTTGCGCAGTTTATGCTGTTTGTAGAAGGAGGAGGGAATCCAAGGTGC
Organism: Breviolum minutum Mf 1.05b.01; assembly: GCA_000507305.1. NCBI lineage: Eukaryota > Dinophyceae > Suessiales > Symbiodiniaceae > Breviolum > Breviolum minutum. Next base: position 16,476 of record DF240836.1, read on the forward strand.
ATAAAAGGTTGTTTCGAAAGGCTTGAATTTTTGCTGAGCCATGTCACAAAGGCTTTGCTTGCAACCGTTGACATAGATCACATTCAACTGCCACAATGTATTCTTCGTCAAGTCAGTAAGACGAAGAGCTTCTCGAAGGTTTCAAGCATGACAATTGCTACTTCTTTGCAGACGGTCGTGTCATCAATATTGTCAACACCGTCAAAACCGTTTTGACCTGGAGGTTGTTGTGCAATAGTAGACTCTATTCCAACTCAGCCCCTTTCTAGTGACATGCACTGAGATTTGCATTGCACTTGCGTTGTATTTGCCGTGCGTGCGCAAGGGGAGGGCGAAGATAGACATAAGACACGTATTGAAGGGACATGTTTTGAGTCGATATGCCGTTGAACGATATGTGAAAAAATATATTGATAAGTCATTTTTTCAGAAAACCTTGCGACGAAGAGTCTTTTGAGAAAAATAATTTGGTCAGAATGGGTCGAAAACAACGTTGTGGGTCGAACTGAAGTAAGATTCACTTTGCTTGTTAGTTTGTATTTGACATAGACTTTTTGGTAACTTTTGCACGGTTTTGCGTTCTTGTGATTTCTTTTTTGCATCCGCATCCTCATCTCCATTTTCATAATTCATAATTCATAATAATCATCATCATCATCATCATCATCATCATCATCATCATCAATTCCATCAATTCTCATCCTCATCCGCATCTATTTGATGACACCACACTTGAGACAAACCTCCATCGCAAAAAGGAGGGCATGAAATGCGGAGATACAGACGGGGACTGGGGTTCCTTGCCGTGTCCCGTTCGTTAAATGAACACATCATCAACGCCAAAATTGCAGCTCCACACAGACACGGCCTCACTCATGTCATCACCAAGGGCATCAGTATGCCTAGACAAACTCACCAAGCGTGTCCTGTGACCCAGTCACATTGCCAGTCGGACGGTGCATTTTTACTCACTGTAACGATCGTATTCGGTTCACCTCGGTCTTGAAAGGACAGGACTTGGGAAACCAAATCCAAAGGCAGTTTTATAGTTGTTTTTTGCAAGACAATACAAATGGATACGAAAGTTGTTTCCACTGTCGTATGCTGGGATCAACTTTATACAACCGCACAGCGCTTACTTTATACAACCGCATTCGTGTGTCCGATCGAGTTGGACGTTTTGAAAGGTAGATGTTGGTCTGATTCGCGTAAAGCTCTTAGATGCATACTATGGACGGGTCAGAGTCACGAGTTGGATGAGGAATATTATTTTCAACTAGGCAGCACCACCTTCATTTTCGCAAATTTAGCCGATCCACAATGTGGCCCTCCATCAGAACTGTTTGGATTTTAGGACGGTACAAAATATTTTGCAAAAATGGATTATGGAATGAACGAGTAACTTATTTCATTTCTGTGTCAAGAGCTTGCCACGACTTGGTTGTCTTTCGTACGGGCCTGGAAATCATATATATGAAATTATCACCGCAAGGGTCAAACTTTCGAATGATCGTTGGATACCAAGGAACCACGCATCGGTACCGGGTGCGACTGCCCAAACAAATTTGGGACAGCAAATTGGAGGTGTATTGCGGTTAAAGGAGGTCGTTTGTGCCCCTGGATGCAAACTGCCAAAAAAATGTCAGGTCTGGTAAAAGCACAGTGATAGTTTCACAGGGCTCGACGACGCAACAAGTGTGTTTCGGCGATTGTACCCTGAAACGGCCCGGTGAGAGGCGTGCAGGGCCTTTTTTCATGTTCAGTGTTGGATGTTGCAACGCAAATATTGCTGAATCAAATACTGCTGGCACTATTTTGAAGCCAACGTTTCTTCAATGGCCTGTTTTGCGTTGGGACACTGGAAGCTATTTTTTAATACCTACTGTTTGTTGCATCGTAGAGCCACCCCCGGTATTGATTGGACCTCATCGAAGAATGAAAAGGAATGACAAGGAATAACATCCTGCGAGCTTGGAACTTGCGAGGTCGCTATTGGACACAAGTGGCAAAAATTACAACCTCACACATATGCTGATACATTATCTTACATTGTAAGTCGTAAGGTTACGATTTGAACGGTGGGTGCCGAGCACGAGGAAACTCACGACAAAATGTTACGAGACGAAATTGCAAAGAGGGGTGGATGTCGCGAGACATTCATCAGTTGGAAACTTTGTTTCCATGCTTTCCTAATTTCCGTTCCCATTAACTGTTCACCCGAATTCTACGAGGGGTAGTTGTGCAACACTTTGCGTATTCATGACGGCGTCCTTACATTGGGTTGACTTGACTTGACTTTCCCGGCCTTTTCTTTTTTGCGGCACCAAAAGGGCAACACGGCCACCAATTTCCGAATAAGCTGAACCCAGCCAGCGAAGATATGTTGGATTCCCGAACGGGCCACTATCCAGATTGTGGAAATTCGGCGTCAACCCAGCCAATTTCCTCAAAACATGTCGAAAAATGAATGTCACGCGCTAAAACGAGGTGGAGATCAACTAAACACAGATTCACATGGTTAAACCAACATTTCTTTTTTGGGAGGGCATTGTGGCTAAAGAAATTCAATCCGACCACGCCGAGCAAGTAGGAGTACCAAGGCTCGACTACTCGGCGGTGATTTGGAAAACTATTCAGGTAAAGTAAATGCGGCACCGACGTTTACAGGAGTGAACAGCACACCCGATTTTACGCGGATGGAAGGCAGCAGGAACTCAACGGGTCCTCGGCCAAGATTTGTTTGCAACAATATTTCAAGTAGCTGACACAGAGTCACGGGTGGGCATGATGGACTAATTTGTCGCCTTTATCGAAAACGTCTGCAAATAATTTTTTTTTGCCTCAGCTCTAAAAAGGGACGCCTGCGCCCATTGAATCGGTCCTTTTTGACCCGCTGAAGTAATCAGCTGTGTGGTGACCTTATGGCATGCAAGCTTGGCGTGGCTTGTTATCACAAAGACCTGGAAAGTACGGGATTACAACATTTCCGCTGTTGTTGCGTTGGGTTGACATATGATAACATTCGAAATCAACGAGACCAAAAAATTACTTTCATATGCAAACTGCAAATTTATGCGGTGATGATTGGTAGCGGTGGCTCCCGTCAAGAAACGCTGATTCATCGGGCCAGAGCTAGGATGAAAACCCCCTATTCCAAGTGAATGTTTTTCCTGCGACCATGGCTTCAATTTTTAGACAAGTTGGTGTAAGGCGATGAAACGACTGGGTTCGAAACGGGTTTATATAGTTCCTATTGAATTGGTATCGCAGCGCGTTCGCTGCAAGCAGAGACAAGTTGCGTCTGGCGACGTCCGTGTTCAATAGAATCAAATTGTCCAATAATTGGCTAGTATAAAAACAGCCCCTCAGGGAAGGTGCCCAATACAAAAACTCAGGGAAGTCGAAATGCTGCAACAAATATGCGGTAAAAAAAGTAGTTCGCTTCCAGAATCAAACAGCAGCTCGTCAAAAGCGCAATGTCCAAGGTCGTAACAAGAAAAAGGGGGTCACTGCGGCAAGCTAGTGGCATGCCCTGTCACGGCGGAGGCGCAAAATTAGTTAAATTTGTCTAGGTGGGTGAATGAGTGAGATCGGCATGCTAAAGAATTGGCAGCCTTTTTCAGACTTGGGCACGCTTCTCTCTGACAGTGTCGATAACCATAGAGAAATTTGCAATAGACTGGCTGCTGCCTCCGCTACATGTCACAGACTGAAACTTTTTTTGGGACAAAGCCCATAGATCAGTACGTTCGAAAATTCGGGTTTTTGTTTCCATTCTAAGAAGCAAGCTTCTATGCGGTCCTGAATGCATTCAATTGACACAATCCGATATACTTAGACGTATTTTAAAATTTCCTCCCACATTTATTGATCGATCCATCACAAACTAAAGAGCATTGGACATTTTGAGAGTTAGCTATCAGATTCGCATTGACCTCTTTTCCCATACCTGGTTAAACAAAAAATTAAAGTTTTTCGGACACATTCGGAGGTCTAGCCCAGATGACCCTTTTAGACAAGAGTCCAAAAATTGAATACAGGAGACCCGGCAAACACCGTACCTCTTGGCGGTTACAAACTTTTTAGGATGCCTTTGCCAAGTTAGGACGGGCTGAAGAATACGATTATGACAACCCGGCGCATCAAAATTTTGTTATGCAAAACGCAAGGGAGCGCCAGGGTGTCTTCGCATAACCATCAAACTTGTTGAATTCCGAAGACTGGTGCGGTCAGTAGTGGGGCCTCCATCTGGAGTTTGTTGGTCAAGCCCGTGGCATGAAATCCTACATGAATGGAATGCTCGAGTGCAACAAATCCTCGAATACAGACAACACAAATCCTGGGGGCAGACTGCGCTGTGTCATCTTTGGAAACTGGCGGGCTACATTGCGAACCTTCCACCCAATCGTTGGGCAAAACGAGCATTAGAATGGCAACCGCGTGCGAAAAGGGTGGGCAGGAGACCAAACACATGGGTCACAAAAATTCAGGGACAACTGGCAAAGCGTTGCCGTGCGCAACCCTGCGTTGTGGGAGCAATCAAGGCTTGAATTTGCACAGTTTGCCCTAGGTAGATAGCAGTTTATTCTCACATTTGTGCCTGCGCCCTAAAACGGGCTCGCCATTGGCGTGCAGGCTCGACCTTGACCCTCCCTTGGCCCATTCATCATCGATGTTTCGTCACCGAATTGTCGTCACCGAATGCGCATCCGGCAGGATGCAAGGTTGTTGCTGAAAAATTATTTGCCATACAGTCCTTGTGCTAATTCCCTCTAAGCGCTGTTAAATCAATGTTTGCATGATTGCCCGCTGAGTGCTGTACGAATTTCCTGATTTACTCACCTCCTTTCAATGGACATCGTAGCACTGTATGTGCCGGATGTACAGTCCCAAGTGAATTTTGACGGCACAAACAAATAGGAAATTGGCGACATTGTGCCCACGACACGGCCTTTTGGATGAATCAGCTCGATGACTTTATTTCGTTCACTGAAATCTGATGAACTTGAAATGTAGATGTCATTTGTTGTGCCTGCCTGCGCCCTGAAAGGGCTGCCTATTTTGGCATGCAGGTCTCACTCACTCACTCACTCACTCACTCACTCACTCACTCACTCACTCACTCACTCACTCACTCACTCAACACACAATTTGTTCGACTTATTTTGTTTTACTTGTGTTTACATACTGTTGGTCCCTACTGGCTGAGATTTGGTGCGCAAACTTTTCAGTCCGCACTTGGAGAAAAAATCATCCAATGAGACGTGTCCCACGCACCTAGTCGCCAGCTTCCACTTGTGTATGCCTGCCAGAAAAATGGAATCACCGAGCCCAACGTGTAAGCAAGGCGGCACCTCATCGGGGGTTGTCGACACTCAACATCACATGGGATGCCGAACCAGACAAATGGTGGTCCAGGAGGTGCTTGGAACAACAATGCGAGATCGTCAGGTTTTTCAACGCTGTGGTCAGTCCTGTTGCTTCTTTCGGTGCTGCAAACAGGTTGGCCCCGTACCGAACACAGAGTCGAGTCGAGTCGAGTCGTACCGAACACAGACAAACCATCATTTCTCTCAACCCTAGCTGGTTTAAAGATCGAAATTTTTGATCAAAAATCTTGTCATTAATGGCTTGGCTGCATGTGTTGAATATGAGGTGACGTGAGGTGAAACCTGTAAGCCCGCACGCAGCCCGTGAAGGGCACAGGTGAAAACAAAAGCGCCATGTACACATGAATGCCCTTCACATGGACTTGTTCATGATTCGGTGCAAAAGAGTACGAACCGTGGCAGCACATTTGCCCACCGGTTCGCATCCCTTGCCACGGCTCAAAAAAAAAACTCCAGTTCCCCAGATGCTGATACCTGCAAAAGTTCTGTAGCGTAGAGTCCCAAGTGTTTCGAGGACGACCAACAGTGTGATGTCCCCTGCACGTCCACATCAGAATGCGGGACAACCAACGGTCCGGAGGTGGTTGGCAGCATATTGCGCCAAGTTCCAATGCATTTCCACACAACGCACGGACCAACATTTCACCGAATATTGTTGAACAAATTGTGCAACCCGTGCATTCCGGTCATGCAAGATTTCATGCCAAGGTCGTGACCAGTCTGTGGCAGCAGGTGGGCCGACCACAATTCGAAGCAGTTTTCGGAATACCACATCAACATTGTTGAGGTCATTTTTGAAAATCGCCCGGTGCCCTGCAACAAAACAAGCCACTGGAGTGATAACTGTATCAAAATACCGAAGTTTAGTTGCCAACGACCCATGTCGGTCAGTCAATATCCATCGGTTTGTATGAAACGCCCGTGAAGATGCTTGAAGATGGAAATCAACGTTTGCATGATGGTACCCTCCAGGATGGAGCAAGCACCCGAGCCATTTGTGTGGAGAAGCTCGGTCAAGAACATCCACCGTCACCCCACTACGAGTTCGTAACTGTTTTGGGGGGTTGGGCCTGCGTTGTTAAAATTTTCGTTTTTTTTTCCAGATTCAATGTCACACCTACTTCTGCAAGCGAAGCAACCAGCTCATCCAACAATGCTATACAAAACACCAATATGTCATCTATTTTTTGGACTCATGCTGCGCTCATCATCACGACAGCAGCAGGCATTGTACTGAGGAGTAAGTTGTCATAGGTAGACAAAAGAAACTACGGAAAGGTCAAGGACATCAATCAACAGAACCAGAAAAACAACCCCCCACCCACAAACAAACAAAAACACCAACAAACGTCCAAGACCGATCATGGTGAAAAGGTGAAACAAGCTCAGGCTCTCACGGCTGTCTACACAAAACACCAATATGTCATCAGCAAATCGTAGGTCCAACAACGGCCTAAGGCCATCTTCAAGGGACAATCCTTCAGCTTCCATTTTCGCACGCCATGAGGACAAGGCCATTTCCAGCACCGCGCTGAACAAACGAGGGCTTAGTACACATCCCTGACGTACACCACCACGAATATCAAATCCACAGCTGTCAACATCACGTTCTCTGACTACTCCTGTTTAACCATAATAAACACATTGCAATACCCAAATCAAATGCTCCGAGATTCCATGTTCCTTAACGCAGACCATAATGCATTCCAATCAACTTTGCCAAATGCTTTGGAAAGATCCAAGCTGATGATATGGTCAAACTCGATATCCACTTTCGACGTATGATCCGATGCGTGGTTGGAGCTCCAAGCTCGATTTGTTGGAGGGATCCGTGGCACGAAATTTTGCACATCTGGAATCAACGCGTGCGAGAAATGGTTGAGGCATGTCACATAAAAACATGGGCGGAAAATTGCGCTTATCAACATTGGAAATTTGCTTGCTACATCATGAGTCTCTCCCATGAACGATGGGCTCGCCGAATGCTGCAATGGCAACCGTTTAGAAGAGGACCTGTTGGACGTCCAGCAATGCATTGGGCAAGCAAATTCGAACAGTTTGGACGAATCAAACACTGGTGTGATTGGAAAGACATGGCTGCAAACGCGGAGCAATGGATGGTAGAGGTGGACGATTTTGTGAAGTTTTGTACAGCGTAGCCGTGTTCTTTTCACACCTGTTTTCGCACTGGTTCGCGCCCCAAAGAGGGCTGCCTTGTCGGCATGCGAACCTCAGACCTCAGACCTCAGACCTGATCCAAAGCGGTGCACTTGCGGCCAGCGTTTTTTGAAAGCAAACGTTGGCAGTCAAACGATGTTATTCAATTCGTCTTCCCTGCCGAAACCATATTATTTTTTTCCGGTTGCATTGCTTCCATGCACCCTCCGTCCGTCCCAACATGAGGTATGCAAACAACTTATATAGCAAACGTACATTCGCAATAGGCCGGAACTCAAACACGGACTTTGCTGCACTTGTTTTCGGCAGCATCCTGAAAAACATAATTTGCCAGGATGGTGGGACATGTCCAGTTGTGAGAACTTGGGTCATTACGTGCAGCAAAGCGTTCAAAAAATCATCCGGCGAATGTTTCAAAAGTTCTGCCAAGAAAAAAATTCAGCAACAAGGCCTAAATAATCGCCAGCCCTGCCGACCTTCAAGCGAGATATAGCATGCTTAGCATACTCTGCCATAGTCCAAGGTGGTTCGGTCAACGTAGGCCTAATCATGGGAGGCGCATGGTCACCATGGAACAAGCGTGCCAACATTTCAGCAAAGTCACAGCTTGTGGTTGATGTGCAACTTTATAGCAAGGCGTCCGAAGCATGACCCGCAGCATTTTCCACGCTGAAGGATTGCACAAGTATGCCGAAAGTTTGGTAGATCTCCAGAGGCGAAGTTCTTGTCGATGGAGCTTTCGGATATGGAACGACAATTCTTTCCTCGTCACGGTATCAGCAGTTTGGCGCCGGTTGTTGCGGAGGTCCCTGAGCGCGGGGGATGGTTTGTGTTGAATATGCCCACAGTGATCCAGAAATAACACGACGTTGATCAACATTTGCAAGCTGCATCGAAGGCATTGTTGTGTCACCGGGCAACGTTGTGTAATAGAAAAGTGTCGATGGGGAAAAGGCAACGGTTTCTTGACGCTGTGATCTGACCAGTGGCTGTTCTGGCTGCGGGACCCCGAACACTGAAAAAATTAGATTAAGTTTTGTTGTTTCCCGGCGCCCGACAGGGGCTGCCTTGGGGCAAGCAGGTTCGCCGCGCCATGGCATTCAGGAGCAAAGCCAAAGTCAAAGTGGTCCGAATCCAGCTAGACGACTAGAAAAGATGGCATGTACAGACATTAAGGCATTGCGTTCGCTTTGTAAACACATTTCACCAAGCAAACCAAGATTTCGGAAAAAATTTAACTCCGACAAGTCCGGCGGCAGTATCGCAATTGCTTTAAAAACTGAAAAAGCGAAAGTGGGACCATTCGAACCTTCGTCAGGCACAGTGATCTCTTTGGTGACTTGCGTAGTGATGGCGGACATTGCAGCGGGACATACCGACCTTCCAATGAATTTGCATGTTTGTGTCTGGAGACTGCCCTGTACAAGAGCCCTGCCAATGGCCCTTCTGCGGCCAAAAAGGACCGGGGAAAAAAAACGTATTGCAGCCAAACCAGTCCTCCAAACGTAAAAAAACTATTCATGAAAACTCCGTGTCTCACACTTAGCCGCCTGAAACCATGATGAAAAAAAAAGTGAATATGATCATCCCAGCGCCTGACTGGGAAACCAACTCGTTTACCAAAATTTTCCACAATAATTCACCCAGCACCGTTGGCAGGAATGCAATGAAAAATTTAAGACAGTTTGCGATGCAAGTACTTATGTATGGCGGAGGTTATTTTTTTTGACCACATATGCTGCGGGACAGTAGCTGCAAAAAACGGGCGCTGGTGAAACATGGGAATTCTGACACATGAATAGAAGCGTAACACGTGAAGGGTCGAAAATGAAGGAGGAAAACAAATTATGACCCGTTACCAAAGTTAAGGCCAAGCCTGCACGCCATTGGCCCTGTGTTAGGGCGCACGCGCAAATGTGAGCATGCGCATCGCAATTGTACAAATTCAAGCGTTGATTGCTCCCACAGGCCTGGTTGCGTGTGCAACACTTGCCGATTTTTTCCACCTCGCAAATTCTTTAATGCTTCTGACCCATGTGTTTGTTCCTTTGCTCGCCCATTTTGCACGTGATTGCTATTCTAATGTTTCTTTCTTTCAGCGATCGGGTGGACGGTTTCGCAATGCAGCCCGCCAGTTTCCAATGATGACCCGTTACATTCTTATTGCATTCCGGTGCGACTGGACCTCCAGAGAGAGCCATGCTTGGATGGACATTTTTTTTGGATAATCGCACTTGTATTCGTTTCCAATCAATGCTCATTTTATTTGTGTGAGGTTTTTCTTCAGTTTTTGGCGGGACCAACCATAGTATCAGGCGCATGATTTAGTCACCATTACGTAATGGACCATGGGGCCTAGAATTTCCCAAGCGTAACTATGATGCTAGAATGTTGTGAAATAGTTACCGGATATCGTTATTGCACATGTAACCATGTTACAGGACAAAGCGCGATCAATATTTCATTTGTTGGAACGTTTTTCGGATATTGTGTGTCATTTTGTCATGGAAAATGGATGGGCATGATGGACAGGTCATTATCAACATCATGTTTTCAACAAATCAGACACACATGCTTTTTGTACGTATATCAAGAAATCAGAGACGAATGCCTTTTGTACGTATATATTTCTAGAATGAACCAATCTAGAAACAGAATTCATTCCATACAAATCCAGACACAGTAAGGATCGACATTTTCTTCGGTTAGGTTTGAACTGTTCTTTTCCCCCGTACGGATTTGAAACACGAGAATCTTGCTTTTCTTTGGCGTGAATGGTTTTGGATACAACATTCCAATTTAGAGGGAATACATTTTAGGGTTCCCGCAAATTTTTTTTCACATGCATGACGGACCATTTTGTCGTCATTTGGGACACCATTTTGTAAGATGTCCAGTTTCCGATCGGCATCCATTTTGTATTTCGAACCCTTTTTTATTCGTGGTGTTGGAGCCGTATACCGTCCACCCCTCCGCGGTTGCTATTCCCTCGTTTTTTTCTCCGGTTTTTGTTGACATTACAAATTGGAAGATTGAAATCAAAATCTTAAACCAGTAAAGAATTGAATGCAAGAAGAAGAACCAAACTGGTGGGTGTCTCGTGCCCGCTTGACTTGCCATTATTCCTTCAATACCTATCGACCTTCCGAAGGTGATTGATTGAAGCATGGCGTGTTGATTTCAGACACGTTCCCAGTGGCCGATGTTGTAGCAGAAGGTTTGGCTTGGACATAGCAGTTGGGTAGACCTCAGCCATCAATTCCGGAACACATTATCCAACACGATGGTGCCCAGGAAACATGTAGGTCCTCCATGCTGACATGTAAGTTGATGCGGGTGGCGTGATAACAAAACATGTGCATGGCAAGTACGAACGATTTTCTGGTAGTTCATGGTTGTTATATACCATGCAAGGTGACACTTTGTGAAAGATCTCTAGGTTACGGTTAAAGTTAAAACTATTTTTTTGGCACGATTTCTATGTTGCCTGTTTCCCCGGTTCATTGCATGATCACATCATGGCGATTTTCCGTTTTGGAGCGCATGGGAAATGGCAGAGTGCTGTGTGGACCTCAAATCCGTTTTCAGCCACAGAGCGCACGGGCAGAAAAATTATCCCACTATCCCTGCATCATGCTACCATTGGTTGAAGTTGTGGAGTTGAGGACCAGTTTCGCGTTTTTCATTGGCATTTGTGCACATGTTTGTAGATAAAGAGTTTTTTGTTGATAACCGCCTTTGTGAACATGAGTGTTGATTGTAAGTACACTTGCAAAAGCCTATGCGGATGGAGATGGTAGCCGTCAGAACTGAGACGCAGATGTAGATTTTGAGGCTGGCCTGGTGTCCGGTTTCCTACCCCCCCCCCCCCACCCACACCCACAATGTGATGACCCTGTCCACACTACCCATGGCTCCAATGACTATATGGCGGCCGCCTTGTTGCTTTGAAGGTGAGTTGGCAGAAATAGAATATAGAATTACAAGCGGGCACGGTTGGAGTTTGGAATACCTTTTCATGCCGTAACAAAAAGCCTACTCCATCTAACCTGATAGGAAGCGTGATGATCATTAGGGTCTTACCCGGGGGGATCCTTAAGCCTACTCCAATGAAACCATACATGACTTAGGGTGATCAATTCGTCTGACCCATCCATGTTCCACGACGCCGTGAGCCTCTGATCACTCCACATCTATCAACACACACACACACACATCGGACAGTTTGTTCCGCATGAAACGCCCCTTGCACTTTGGCGGGGTGGCTACACGATAGCAGTCTATACTACTTCTGCGCCAAACTAGTTTCATTTTTTCCATGAAATGAAACAAGCATAAAAATCACACATGTGGTTTATCTTTGGTAAATTTGGGCTTTCGGGCATTTTTTGCTCGTTCTTGATAAGCAATGTCTGGCATCGAGATCCAGGTAATATTTATAAATGTATATATATTCAAAAATACATACACAAAAAATACATTCCCATGTGCTCATAGTAGAGACGCACGGATGTCTAAAACGGTTTTTCCTGATTGGCAGATTTTGTGTTGTTGGGTCCTTGGAGGTGGGGGAAATTAAAATCGAACACCCGCTAAGGTTGGGCGCAGCGTCCTTGGGCGTGTTGCTTTGCGTCATTTGTAAGGCAGCTTTCTGTATGCAGATTGAAGGGGGTGCCAGGTATTTTACCGAGAGAAAGTGTTGAAACAACCATACCGCAAAAATATCAGCATCATCAGTTGAATTTCGCATGCAACATTGAACCAGTGGAGGAGCTTAAGAAATCACTGCAGCATGTGATGGGTTGTTCCCCCATTTGATGTGATCTCCTTCTGTGCTCAGCGTGTTTTGCTCAGGTGCTACGGCCCGAGCGGTACAGTGGGATTCAAGAAGGAGAAAGTGATGTGGAAGAAGATCCCGAAGAAGATGAGGACACGGCCAAGTGTGTTGTGTTTTTTTTTTCAAGGCTGCGTCAACTATTTTTCCTAGACTTGACTGGCCAAATCTGCATCGTCGCGATATTTGAAATACCAAAATTCGTAGGATATTCAACATCAACAATCAACAATCAGATATAATCATCCCCAGCTTCATTAGTGGAGTGGGATATTCAATGAAGATCAACGGGCATGGCAGTTTTCAAATCGTTTTGGATGGTGGAGTGCTAGGATTCCCCGTGGGCCTTGGCTGAGCCTCCGAGCCGGCAGCTCAGAGCAACCGGCAGCTCAATCGATTGTGCTCGGGGTGTCGGTTGCGGATATGAATCTCAGGCGCCGGACCGGAAGAGGTGGTGCGCCTTGGGTTTGGAAGGCAGTAGGTGGGTCTCCATGTGGTACTGCAGTATCTGATTTGAATGATATGATGATATGTTTAGTGTTTTCCATTCAAATTGCAGTACATGCGCAAGTCTGAAGTCATCTCCTTTCAATCACTGAGACTGGAGCCCGGAGAATCCGTGAAACGACTACAACAGAAATGGTCTTGCCTGCATGTGTCCCATTTTGCCGCCCTTTCTCGCAGCTTGTGGCAAGAATCGTAGATATGAGACTGACAGCAGCCGAAAGGATGGTTTTTTCCCATGGTACGGTACCTATACCCTTTTTCCTACGAGGAACAGGAGGATGACCTACACACTTGAAATGTTTTGAGAAGCTACCCAGCTCAAGGTAAGTTGAAAGGAGAGAGATCCCATCATTACCCTTTCCTGCGAGTTGGACAGATGAAAGTCATGTTATGAAAATGTTATCAGGTCATTGAATAGATAGTCCCCAAAACGGTTTACAGGTTCATGGCGCATAACAACCACATGGTTCCTTTGCAGAAGTTGTCGATTTTCTGACATTTGCTCAACTGTTTGACTTTTTTCCCATCCTCTGGCCTTTCCACTAGCTAACCGTTTATGGCTCCAGAAACTGGGTCATGACATCCAGCATCGAAGCTAGATCATCCTGTGAGAAGTTTGAAGCTTCCCTTCCTAGATTGGCTGAAACCAACAGTTTTGTGCCATGATTCGAGCTCCCGGAATCAATGCCTTTTTAGGCGGGTCCTTAGCTGTGGGGGTTTGATTCGGTCAAAGAACGAGGTCATTTGGCTAGAAGTTGTGAAGACACAGATTCACAAAGTACTAGGATTCATAACATGATTCACAACTGTTCTGCTGCATAAGAAGAAGTAAAGTCCAAATGTCTTCAGCAATCATTGTGAGAACATTTGGCACGATTCGCGGACCATGTAATGATGTTGTGGCACAGCAAAATGAATCACGATCAATACATCAGTGGCATTGGTTCCCTTTTGTGTATTCTGGCAAATGGCATTTTAGTTTACAGCACCTCTGGCATGATAGGCATCTTAGTAGACCAAGGTGCCTTTATGTAGGATATTGGCACCGTTTTGAGATGGATACTGAGATGCAGCGTCATTGAATGGATCAATTTGCGTGATTAGCATCTCAAATCATATGCATTTTGTATGTAAGATATGTGTATATGTCTGTTTCCATCTTAATATACATACATATGTTGAACTGAAACACATACTGTAAAACTTATACATCATATTTGATATACTTTCCTGGAGAAAGTTTCAGGCTCAACAATTTGAAAAACAGGGTCCTTGAAGTGAAGCTGAAGTTTCCTTTTGGGATAAGTTTTCCTCGCCCAAGCTTCGCCCTGGGAGTCTGCCTTGAAGCCACGCCATCTTTGGCTCAGGTGCCTTGCGCACAACTCAACAGCTCCTGTCCGGGCGGAACGTCTTTCAGGCCTGGATCGAGGTGAAGAGTTGATTCAACTTGTAAAGGGAAACTCCGAAATGCAAGGAGTACAAGTTGCATGGGATATTCTACTCCGTGATGGTTGTAAGTTGAGGTATGTAACGGTCTCGTTTTGCGAGAATGTATGTTTTGGGAATGCGCCAAGATTTGGGAGTTGCTTCGGACTTTGATGCTACCTGCTCAATGGCGAATTGGGCTGGTATAAGTAACCTGGGTAGCCAAGATAAGGTGCTTGCATCATGTCGTGGCCCCTTCGAGGGTGAATCCAGTCCAAGCAGTGAAGACGTTCATATGGGTGGGTTTGTAATTGCAATGATGTTGCATTTGGCTCCAAGACGGCTGGGCGAACAAGCTCCCAGCACGCTTTTTGCATCTCTTTGTGCTTCGGTGGCTAAGTCAGCGTATTAGGACCAAGTCAATCTTGAACAGGAGAGAACTCTTTTCGACCTGCCGAAACGGCTCGAAAGCAACCAACCAACTCAGTTATGGACTCACGACCTTTGCAGAGGTACATTGCTAAGTAACTCAAAATCCACTGAACGCCACTATTACCTTTGAAATCGGCCCTCGTGCAGCATGGCTGGTGTGGGTGACAGCAAGCCCAACTTTGAGCCTTCGGGAGAGACAGGGCCCATGAAGGGCATTATGGCCAGGTGTGGGCACCTCCAAATCTCCTACCCAAAAAGATGAGCTTTTCAAAGATGCTATTCGGAATGTCTTTAGTTTAAATCTTGAATAGCAATTATGTTGGATTTGACTACCTTTGACTCTTGGAAATCATTTCTTCAGCCTTTTAGGGCGTTTAAATTTCAAAAGACAAGCCCTGAAGGTTTTGGTACAGTTGCGCTGTCTTCTGTGCTGCTGCCTTGCTACTGCCTCTGCTCACTCGGACTATGGTGGACGATGGTTCCAACGGAGACATCGACCTGGATTTGGATGCTGATGCAGGGTGGTCATCTGGACCTTCTCAATCTGTGCAGCTTGGGGTGACCTTCTTTGCAATTGCAGTGATTCTTGGTTGTGCACAGGTTTGGCAGGAAGATGCTTGTAGGGACAAGCTTGATGTCATTGGACCTTCACGACAACAGTTCTGAACGTCTAAGTCCATTGTAATTAAGTCGGGCAAATCCTCGCACATGTCTAAGCGGTCTTGTGAGATACTTCTGCAATGGATATCCGTGAGGACGTGCGGGGATGATATGCAGCATGTACAGTAAATCGGAAGTTCCTTGAAGTTCATAAGCGAGATATATTCCTTGGTTCGCTGTATCCGTTCAAGTAGATTCTATACAGTAAATATGGATGTATAGACACATGCAGCTCAAAAAAAATCTGAGGATGCTCTGGACTTTCATCGCGGCCTGGTTCTGCTACAACAGCCCTTTCTTTCCCTCAGAGGAGTCTATCCGTCGTGCGAAGGGCCCCGACGAGGTAGCCAACTTAGATGTGTCGCGCAGTGTTCTGCAGCGTGTGGCGCAAGGTTTTGCAGATTTCATTGTCGAGAACAGCCGGCGAGAGGATCGCACAGTTGGGTGCAACGGGGAATCTGGGTGGCACTTATGGGTGGGAATTTTCAAGGGAATCTTTGGCCACCTTGGATTTGCCAGGTAGAGCCCTCAGAACATCTGTCACAGGTCACACATTCCTTGCCCCGAAAGACTTCCGAGCATCAATTTCTAGAGATGCTAGCGGGGCAGCTTTACCCTTGCCATCCATCTGAGTTTTGGTGGAAGGAACGGGTGTCGTGTGCCATACCTTGAAACTTAAGGAAGCCACCACAAGCCTTCGTGGCTTGGATCTGGCCAAGTTTGAAGAGTTGGTGGCTGTGGCGCCCGCTGCGGCCGCCTCCGCCTTGTATGGATACAAGGGCACCACACCCAAGAAGATGTTCACGAAGGACGCGCACGCGACGGAGTTCATGTAAAGATTGTAATTTAATTAAAAGGAATGACTCAATGACCAATGACCATCAAAGATGAAGTTTTTTTGGTGTGAGCTGCATTTCTACCTGAGGTTTTAAGGAGCTTCTTCATAGGAGGCCATGTACGGGTTCCTTATGTATGTCAGGAGTTTACTCCTTGCAGCTTGAGCAAAGAGTGCAGCTGCAAGGGTGAAATCCGAGGGGCGACACCTGTTGATGGCAAGGGCTCCAAGGAGGGAACAACGATTCCTCAATTGGATGCGCCGCATCTGAGCCTCTTCAAGGAGCTTTTGAGAGATCGCTTGGTGGCCAACTTGATGTCAGAAGGTGGGGTTGGAGGGGCCAAGGCGAATGGTTTCATGGGATCCAAAATCAGTCACTACAACCAGGAAGGCTTTGCGAGTATCCTAATGACAGTGACCCATTCGAAACCATAGGACCGACGGCCTCAATTTTTTTTGGTTGTGCTTTTCAACAGCCTCGCTTGATTGAGAGAAAAGAGCTGAAACTTTGGAACAGGCGGACAGAAACTGTCTGAGAATGGCTCGGAGGGAATGAACTGGTTGGGCAAATCGAATCTCCGATCGCCCTCCAGATGGTTTGCACCTTGCCCGCATGGGATTGCGCAACAGCTTGGTTTCACATGCTCTGAGCTTCTAATCATCATCAATGTTTCTAGTGGGTTAAAGCGGGGACCAGGAGCCTTTTGGTTGTCCGAAACAAAAGTGGTAACACCTCCTTGAAAGGCTTTGTGCTTGGGGGCATAGTCTTGCATCCTCAAGTGCTTTGGAAGGTACCGCCCTTCCGCAGAGCTTCCACCATAACTCCCCCGCTTGCATGACTGGCTGAGGCCCAGTCTGAACCTAAAGGCGGCCCCCTTGACTGCAAGGAGAGGGCAGGAAGATGGCCAGATTTTGTCAGAATATGGTACTGCATATAAATGGACTTCCTCTTGTCACTGGTTGGTATGACACCATCTTAAACTAGCTGATCATCTCTACCCATTCGCAGCCGACCTGTCACCAAGCGGTGGAGATTATTCTTGATGCCTCAATGAGCGAATAACATCCCTTGCTAGGCATCTTGGTATGTCATGTGATGCTAAATGCCAATGGTTGCCAATGCCTTGCTCAGGTGACGACACCTTGGACCATTTGCTCCGGGAGCTTCTCCGGTCTTCCGGAGAGGTGACTGTAGAGGAGTTCCCTGAGAGCCGGAAGGACAGCTCTTGGGTGATGGTAAGGGGATTGCGGTTGGTCATCCAACCTGGAATGTGAGGGGTCGAGAGTACGGCCTTTGAAGATGTGACAATATCCATGCTGGCTTGCAAAATTGACTGCTTCCCAAATGTGCGGAGAGCAAGTTGTTAAAGAAAAAATGAGGCACTTCAACCTTCTCGTCAGAAGCCCTGGATGCCTAGGTCCCAGGCCCAGGCTTTAGACTTCCAAGCAACCCGCGCACCAGTGCCGTCAGGAGGAGATGCCTTTTGCAGCGAGCATGGCAGATCATGCGCGTGCTATAGGTGACAAATGTTTCAAACAGCAGCAATTTGGAGCGGCTGTGCACTGCTACGAGGTGGCCACATTACTGTGCCCCTCAGGACCTCTTCACCGTGAAATGAAAGGTGAAATGAGTCAGCAGTTGGGGATATCATGATTTCCTACATGTTGCTTCTATTGCTTTTTTGCCTTGTTTTTTGCTCGTATGCCATGCGATCATCCTTTTGAATGATGAGGCAGGCTGTCCTTGTGCCCTCAACTTCCTGCCACTCCGAACTGCATTTCACCTGGAGCAAGGACCTTCATCTCCCTTTCGTGAGCAGCTGGCCAGCGGTCATTGCAACTGCGCCTTGGCATGCTTGGAATTGCGCAGATATGGTGATGCCATTAGCGAGCCTTGGTTGAAAAGGATTGAATGGCTATGCAGGTGGCAAGGGGGCTTCTGAAAGCACTGACTGAAATCATCAATGCATCTACCAGGGCTGAATTTCAAAGCCTTACAAATACTTTTACATCCTCCGGGATTCTCCTGCAGTTGGAAGCAAAAATTCGGTACCGTCTTGACACTGTGAGAAAGACCTTCTGAATTTGGGCAAAAATGCAATTAAGAGCAACCAAAAGCTACCCTCAGTTTAAGTTCAAACCGACAATTACATGCATGACCGACAGTTCATGGGTTTTATGCATCATTTAGGATTTCTAAAACACTGCCAAATATATAGAAGGATATTCGCCTTTAGAACGGATGCAGGATATGGACTTTTGCGGTGGTTTTGAGAGGTTTGATCCCTAAGGAGTGCCACGCAGCCTTGGTCTTGGTCCCGTCGATGCACTTGACCGTGAAGACCCTTCACCGCCTGGCAGCCGCACACATTTGCCTGAAGAACCTGTGGGAAGCAGCGAAGTGTTTGCGGAACTGTTGCTTGGAAAGTCAATTGCAAAGTGAGATGAACTTTTGTGAAGCTGAAGGTTTTGAGTTTTGCATAAACTATTTTTTGTGAACAACTTTGTATTTGTACCAAGTCCCAGTCCAGCCCGGTCATCTCTGTGCATAGCCAGGTTTGGACTTGGAACCAGACAGCATCCAGGCGCAGAGGCTCTTGGAGGCTGTCGACTCGGCACAAAATGATGAGCAGATTGAGGCCCGTGGCGGTTTTGACTTGGAATTTCCTTTTTGGATGTTTCAGCAGCAGCATGTTTTTCTGGAGAAGAGGATTGGGATGGAACCTTTTTTTGAAGATCAAAGTTGGAATCAGAAAATCCAAGTAAATCTTTGAATGCTTTTTGCAGCCAGACTTGGCCAGGATCGTTGTGAATTGGTTTGGACGGATCTCTGTATTCAAGGTGGGCTGAAGAGGGGGTGCCAGTGTTTCTGGAGTCTAGAGCTGTGATTGAGCACCGAAATAGAGTAGGAGGTGAGTGTCACACTAATTGAATAGTGAAAGTCATGCAACGTAGTCACTGCCCTTGTGCCTGACAGCTCTGCCAGGAGGTCGCGATAAGGCTCGAAAAGGCCGACGCGGAAAGAAGAAATCGGGGCCGCAGGGAGAGCGTGACGAAGGGTTGAGGCATCTTGATCGTGATGCTGGCCTTTGGCACAGTATGGTGGCCCAAAACTCCAAGCTCTATGTTTTTGGAGGCACTGTTGCATGCTTGCCTGAAAATTAATCCCAAATGTGCCAGGTTCACAAAGGTTATGCCAAGATGTCACGCATATACCATGTGCTTGTCAAAGCAGATGAGTAGATGAGTAGACCATGACCGTAATTTTGGTGGGGGTCTACCACTTTCAGTTCCCACCTTGTCTTTAGAGGTAACACCGGTAAATGGTAAACCCACAGAGTGACTCCACCTGCAGGTCTACCAAGTCGAGATGCTGACGGTTCTGAGGCGTTAGGGGCACTGGCACAGGGACCTATGTTGGAGAGCAGCGGAGGCTCCGAGGAGACAGCTTGTAGATTGGGAGTGACTACTTGAGTGGAGCGTTTGTCTGGAGCATCATGCGTGATTGGGTTAGGTTTTTATACATGTATCTGTAAGTGTACCTATATATTTACATAATATGAAACTTACTCCACACTCTACACCATGGACCGGCATGATTCAACATTTGAGTCGAAAATTCAACATTCTTAAACCTCGTAAATTCACAGTCCTCAGATGAAGGCATTTGGTGTTCAAGGGCAGGCGCAACCTTCCCAGGAGTTCCATGTGTTGGACTTGGAGACTCTGGAGCTTGGAAGCGGCTCGAAAGTTCCACAAGCCTCCTATTGTCCCTTAGCCCAAATTTTTCGAACTTTCAGCATGACATGGTGTGCCAGGAGCCTTCCGAGCCTTCAGCCTGCCAGGTCATACGGCAACAGTGGTGGACAACAGCATGCTGGTCTTTGGGGGAAGTGTGGAGCCTTGTTAAGAGCAGGTGGATGCAAGATAGGCTCAAAGGTTTCAAAGATCCGGCGGGATAGAGTTTCAACAAATGCTTTGTCTCCCGAAACCTTTTTTCAGTACATAGATGCAAATGAAGATGCTTATTGAACATGTTAGTTGAGGAATGTGGTAAAGGCTTAAGACGTATTTCTGTATCAAATTATTTTTTTCAAGATTGGGTTGTCGACTGTTCCGGCTCTTGCCACCCCGCAGCACATTTCAATTAACGTAGAGGACTGACTTTGCTTTCGATTTTACCCGACTAAAAGACACGGCAAAACGGTTGTGTCTCTGTTTTTTTTTCTAATATCTAAAGATATTATGGGTTGGAAATGGTGTTGCGTGCATGTAGTATGTATAATATGTACATGCTCAAGCCATTTTAGCTTCAATCACCGGCCCTCCTCAGTTTTTGAACCAAACTTCCCGGCGATCATGTCCAGCTTGATGACACCCGTGGTCACTCCTGCCGTGCTGTCACCACAAGTTGTGACCAGCAGTGCGACCGTTGCACCACAAGCTCCAGCTCCACCATCCAAGCGTCCAACTCACACTGTGGCTGGGCTGGCTGCCACAGCTGCCCTAGCAGCCGTGGGGCGCCGCTCCACACGCCGCAGTGGCTTTGCTGGCTGTGCAATAGTCACTGGGCTGAAGACTATGAAGAGGTTATTGGCAGATGCCAAGGTCGTCGTGTGTGCAGGCGTCTCCTTTCCAGAAGGTCGAAAACTTCGCGTGGCGGTGGTGGGTGGTGGCCCTGCGGGGGCGAGCGCAGCTGATGCACTGACACAAGAGGGAGTAGAGACTTTCCTTATTGAAAGGAAGATGGACAATTGCAAGCCTTGTGGTGGTGCCATTCCCTTGTGTATGATTGATGAGTTTGATCTCCCCAAGGATATTGTGGACCGTCAGGTGAAAAAGATGACTATGATCTCACCTACCAACAAAGAGGTTCAAATTGGCCAGACTTTGAAGGATGATGAGTACATTGGCATGGTCCGACGGGAGGTGCTAGATGACTTTCTTCGCCAACGTGCCAAGAAGAATGGAGCAACTTTGATCAATGGCCTTTTCTTGGGGATGACCCTTCCAGGAAAAAAAGGCGAGCCCTATGTGTTGACCTACAATGATTATGATGGTGAAGAAGGAAATGCACGCAAAGGTGAGAAGAAGACCTTGGAAGTAGATGTGGTCATTGGTGCTGATGGGGCCAACAGCCGTGTGGCAAAAGATATCGAAGCTGGAGACTATGAATATGCCATTGCCTTCCAAGAGCGCATGCGCATTCCAGAGCAAAAGATGGAGTACTACAAGGACAGGGCAGAAATGTATGTGGGTGAAGATGTGTCCCCTGATTTCTATGCGTGGGTCTTCCCCAAGTGTGATCATGTAGCAGTTGGAACTGGCACAGTGGTGGACAAGAAGGGCATCCAAAGGTATCAGCAAGGCATTCGCGACCGAGCTGCCACTCGCATTGAAGGAGGCGATATCATTCGTGTGGAGGCACATCCCATTCCCGAGCACCCACGTCCATGGCGTGTCAAGGACCGTGCCATTTTGGTTGGAGATGCTGCTGGCTATGTGACCAAATGTTCAGGAGAAGGAATCTACTTTGCTGCCAAGAGTGGGCGCATGTGTGCTGAAACTATTGCGAAGAATTCTAAGCAAGGCTCTCGCATGATTGACGAGGCCGATTTGATGGAACACCTTCGTGAGTGGGATGGCAAATATGGCCCCACCTATTTGGTATTGGATTTGTTGCAGAAAATCTTCTACACGAGTGATGCAGCGCGCGAAAGTTTTGTGGAATTGTGTGAGGAGGAGTATGTCCAAAAAGTAACCTTTGACTCTTATCTCTACAAGACGGTTCAGGGCAATGATCCTGTTGGTGATTTGAAGTTGGGCTGGAAGACCCTTAGCTCTTTGTACAAGTACAAGAATCAGAAGACGCTAGATCCCATGCGAACTCTGGCGTAGATGTGTTGTGCTGGTTTTTGTTTGCTGACCAACCGGCTGTGTACAGCTTTGTAGCTGAGATGTCATAGTCCCATATCTGTTTTCCATAGCCATAAAGAAAGGGTGCGGATACCCCGGTCAGATCGGGTCCCACCAAGACCTGCGTTGATGTGTTTCAAGCTGAAACACCGCCAAAAGAAAAAAAACACGTCCCCCTGGTTCCCCACCATGGTCTGATACCTATACTGCAGCATTATCAGCACCACCGCCATACCACAGAATCACGCCTATCAGCATCAGCTTTCCACTCACCATGACCATGAGAACTTGGAAAAGGATGCCTCGGAAATACAGTCTTATCATGACTACAGTACATCTTCCTCGTGACATGTCAGTTTGAGAGGATTTCAGCATCCTTCGAGTGCTTAGGATGGCTTATTGGTCTATGACTTTGTACAGTCCAAATGGCATAGCCAGCCCTGTGGACAAGGCAAGAGCCCCAGGCGGCGCTCTTGCCACTCTGCTACCGCTCTTGGACGCCAGTTGTGTATCTTTGGAGGCATGGAACCGTGAAAGTCCTCGGGGTAGGAGAGTTTGTTGAAGGATCGTCATGTGAGTCATGTGTGGTCACGCTGATTTGTCACATCGACAGCTACAAGCTTGACCTTGGGATATTTCTTTCAGATATGTCGACATAGTCACAGGTCGACATGTCGAGGCTTGAACTCATAGTGATGAACTCTACCTTTTGTGCAGGTTCAGCCCTCAAAAGTGAATACCATCCACAGCCACACGACAGGGTATCCAGCAGACCTGAAATCGGGCAGGCATCGAATTGATGGAGCAAGGAAATGGGCGTGTTTGCAATGATGCCTACATACTAGATACTTGGCGATCACCCGAACAATCGGACACGAGGGATTTCCGTTGCATCGTCCAGGAGGTGAAAATGCCGACCCTTCAGAGGCTTTCCTGGTACCTGTCTTTTATGTGCATGCGACCTAGATCCACCATGTCTTGTTTTCCCTGCAAACCACGAGTTTCTAGAACTTATGATCCCAGGTGCGAATTTCACAATTCCTATCATTTTCTCATAAAAAATGGAAGACCGACGATTCCGCTACGAATATCCCATCTCAGGAGTTGGAATCGTGGAGCTGGAAGAAACTGGACTGTACTGGAATCATACCGCCAGCAAGGCAACTATTGATGTTGGGAGTCGGAAGCGTGTTGCACACACATGGGAAAAAGAGATCGCACTGATCCAAAAAGATCTTTGGGGGTTAATGCTCCAACATTTTTCTGTGATCAATAGGTTTTGATTTGGGAAGGATTTTCCTTCAGAGAATCTGTGTAGAGTCGAGCTGCTAAAGGGAAACTACATCAGGGTAGCTGCCAAAACACGGACCGCTGACAGGTTTGGACATACAGCCACTCAGCTACTCACCTCAGATGGACAGCCTACACAGCAGCTGCTGATTGTGGGAGGTCGGGATCAGATGACGTCATGCAGAGATTTGGTCCGTGACATGGCATGGTTGAGGGGATGGATCTTGGTATGGGAAGGATGTTAGGTTGAAGGGACACTGATGAAATGGCTGTGGCGATAGACTGATTCAGGAGCCTTTTTAGAGAGGTGCTGAGAGATTTGATACGAGCCACAAGGTGTCTGGTAGCATATAAGAATACATGCGTATGATATATGCATACATGTATACATGATAATATGTACAAACACTCACTAAGCCCGGATCCATTTCTGCATTCATGTCACAAGGGCAAGCTTCCACACTCTTTGAGAGCACCACAGAGTGCTCTGCGCAATGACCGGTGATATGTTTTCAGAACCCCGGCGGTCAAAGTGTGATATATACAACGATTCTTAGATATTCGCTTTTTGTTTGCATCCTTTCAGCTTGGTTGAATTGATGTGACTTGGAAAAATCTTTTGGTGCCATCTTCACAAACATGTCACATTTTGACTGTGAAACTTTGATCTTTGTTCACTCCCAGATTTGAATTGGATAAGCTTCCTCTGCCGGGTCTAGAGGTGATCACAGCGGCCTTCATATCTTGAATGTGGCCGATAGATCCTGGAGCGAGCAAGCCTTTTCAGGGATACCTCCAGAGAAGGTCCAGCGGGTCTGATGCGGTTGGACACAGTCATATTGGAGAGACGAGTGGGTGCAACATGGTGCAACCGTGAGTTGTTTTTTCTAAATTCTTTTGATTTAATTGGCTGGGAAGCGCGCAGGTCATGGGACATTTCGCCTGCATTTGGAACCCTCGAACCCTTCTCCTTCTATCAGGGGAAGCAGAAGCTTCTGCAGGTCTGACGGGGGTGTCACAGTGGTCGGATGCATGGTGTGTGGGTTGGTTAGTTCCTGAACTCGGAACAGCAGATATCTCAAAGAAGCACAGATGTTCCCAATGTTCCAAGTGAGACTCCATTCAGCACCAGGTAGACCTGTAACCACTAGTCCTGCTTGGTGACAGTCAGCCCAGGTGTTGAGTTGTTTCTCTTGGATTTGGAGAAGTGGTCTTGGAGCCAGCCCCAAGTTCAAGGATCCCCACCTTGTGCACGGCTGGGCATGGCCGCAGCCGGCACGGCAACAGGAACCGGTGTAGATGCTCGTGTATATGTTTTTGGTGGCGTGGTCTTACGTGGGGACCAAGTCATGGTGGATAAGACTGTCTACATGCTGGAAACCATGGAGGCGAAAGAAGCCAAGGCGGATTAAAACAAAACGAGTGGATCGGGTGGGAAGAAAATGCACTTTCTCACACGATCACAGGATAGGTCGTGTTGGACAAGTTGGGTGCGATGGGGGGGACCCTATAGGCCGAGGCTGCCGCGGCCCGTGAGTTGGAAGAGGCAGGAACCGTGCTTCGCGATGAGGAGCTGGAGAATGATGCTGAACAGGAGTCGGAGATGGGATCAAACCAAATCACCAAAGCCTTAGACATGTGTAGATACTCACTGGACGGGGCGGAAGTTCCGTTGGACATAACCTACATGTTGAACTTCTATCTTCATCAGCATGCGGACTTTCCGTGGGTTCACCACAATAGGACCATCCCAAAACACCGCCAGCAAACCACCACCACCACCACCACCACCACCACCACCACCACCACCACCACCACCACCACCACCACCACCACCACCACCACCACCACCAACACCAACAACAACAACAACAACAACAACAACAACAACAACAACAACAACAGCAACAACATCAACATCATGCGCCAAGTCACCAAATTTTGCACCTGCCACAGAAAGGCTCTTTGTGATTTTTTGCTTTTACCCTGATTTTTCCTAACCCTTTCTTTTCAACATTATCCGATCTTTTTCTTTTTGTGTGTTTCATTTCCGATACTTTTTCGATCTTTCTTTTTCTTTGGGAAAAATGCCCGCTTTAAAGGTTCTTTACCTTTCTCTCTGATACCTTTCGTTTCCTAAATTTGAAGTTTCTCAACTAAACTTTTTTCTACTACTGTATATTCTTAAATAAATCTGAGTATGTATATACTGGATATACACATGCAATACATATTTACATACGAAGACGTTCCTCTGAATTCAACAGGGTTGAAAGGAGCGAAAAACCTCAAGTACTGGATGGGATGGCCATTGCTCTTGTTGTTTGCTTCTGTGTCCTTACAAAGTCAGAAAAGGAAATATTTGTTGTCCGTATTGCGGCAATTGGTATAGATATCGTTTACATCGTTATGTACAGTTCTACAGGAGTTGGGTTTTGGGGGATCTGTTTTATGCGGAGGAAATAAATAAAAGCATCATGTCCTTGCATATCTTTCTTTGACTTTGAAATTGACAGCAGGTGGTCACCCGTTCAACGCACAGGACATGGTGGCTTGTCCTCACCTGGTGCCTGAGAAGGGTGAAGCTCCCACAGACTTGCCGGACGATGGCGATCCCAATGAGGAGGTGGAAGCACCTCGATTGTGGGTGGAGGTAGGTGATCCTTGAAAATGATGAAGGAAGTGGAACTTCAAATCATCTTCAGGATGTGGATGGGTCTTGATGCCATCTGTAAGTGTAGCAAACTGTCAACATTTGTGAGTGTGTGATGGTCAGACATTTGCACACACACGATGCTTTGGGGAAGCGAGGAAGATCAGTTGTCTGAGATGTTCAGGACATGCACATGCACATGCACGCATACTCTCTACAGTATGTCATGTGTCTGACCTAGTCCAATCTAGGCCTAATAGACTCAATCTATGAAGTCCATAACTTGGTCCAATGTGATTGGGTGAAATTTCACGCGCAACGCTTAATGATAAACTCCGACAGCTTTAAACCCTGAATTTCTTAAGCGTCACGTGTTGACCGGAATCCCTAAGGATGAACCAGAACTCAGCTTTGAGGAACTTTTGGAGCAGGTGCACAGCGCCGCCCAGAATGGCCTGGTTTCTGGTTGTTGTTGTTGTTGTTGTTGTTGCTGGTGTTGTTGTTGTTGTTGCTGGTGTTGGTGTTGGTGTTGTTGTTGTTGTTGCTGGTTTTGGTGTTGGTGTTGTTGTTGTTGTTGTTGTTGTTGTTGCTGGTGTTGCTGGTGTTGTTGTTGCTGGTGTTGCTGGTGTTGTTGTTGTTGTTGCTGGTGTTGTTGTTGTTGCTGCTGGTGTTGCTGTTGCTGTTGCTGTTGCTGTTGCTGTTGCTGTTGCTGTTGCTGTTGCTGTTGCTGTTGCTGTTGCTGTTGCTGTTGCTGTTGCTGTTGCTGTTGCTGTTGCTGTTGCTGTTGCTGTTGCTGTTGCTGTTGCTGTTGCTGTTGCTGTTGCTGTTGCTGTTGCTGTTGCTGTTGCTGTTGCTGTTGCTGTTGCTGTTGCTGTTGCTGTTGCTGTTGCTGTTGCTGTTGCTGTTGCTGTTGCTGTTGCTG
>DF240836.1:43584-54410 GCA_000507305.1 Breviolum minutum Mf 1.05b.01
TGTTGTTGTTGTTGTTGTTGTTGTTGTTGTTGTGGTCGTCGTCGTCGTCGTCGTCGTCGTCGTCGTCGTCGTCGTCGTCGTCGTCGTGGTGGTGGTGGTGGTGGTTGTTGTTGTTGTTGTTGTTGTTGTTGTTGCTGTTGCTGTTGCTGTTGTCGTGTTTGCGTACCATCACGTAGGAAAGAATCATCATGCTAGTGACAGTGGTCATTAGGGCACAGGTAGGCTGACTCTTGATTCTTGATTGAAGCATTCCAGAATCCCAAGACTCCAGTGCCATTTGTATTTTGTGTGGTCAGTCATTGGATTCATTTGAAGACAAGCCTCTTCATGCCCAAGCCAGCCCACGTGGATTGTTTGCGCAGGAGAAGGCATTTTTCAAGTTGCAAAGCAAAAAGACATCCTTTCCACGCTCCCAAGCAGAGGTTCGTCGCAAGGATAACCGCCAGAGCAAGAAATCCGCGCCCAAGTCATGAGCCCATACGCAAAATACATCAAAATACCATCAGAAAAGAAGGGCGCACGGGAATTCGTTAGAGCATTTCAGCCGGCTTTGCTGACCAACAGCTTCCTGTTGCGCTGGAGGAAAAAAAAGCTGATGTGGGTCCGCGGGTGGTGTGTTTGGTAAATCCAGCGAAGTGCCAAGGATCTTGGGTGCATGTGAATGTATACATTCCAAACTTTTGAACGGTAGACTTCTACTCGATTTTTCCAAAATGGTCCAATCAATCCAACCAATGACTCTGCAGAATCCCCTCCAGGATTCCATTTTCCCTAGATCTATTCCATCCTAATGGATGGTTGAAGGGTTGGGTGGCCGCCAGGAGCTATCAGAGGTGGAAATCCAGAGGCCTCAATTCAGATTTTTCGACTTCATTTCTGAAAACACAGGAAAAATGGAGGCATTCCAGGCAAGGCAGGCGCACATGACCACTCATCACCTTGGAACGTGGAGATTTGCCAATGTCAATAGCGATTTGTTCAGGGCCAGCACCAGTGCAGCGAGAACAAGCTCTACTGAACAGCCTGGTGGGGGGATCCAGATGTGAAGACTTAAACGCGAGGTTCTTTGAGTGTTGCAATTCAGAACCCTGGGGGTTTTACCCCACAATGTTCCCGTTGGAAAGGTGGGGTTTCCATTTACGGTTTCTGGAAGGGAGTCAGGGGTCGGGGATGATGATGCAATTCATTCAGTGGAAATGCAGCTCGCCAGATAAATGAAATTATATCAACAAAATCCTTCCATTGAGGTGGTGGCATACAGCCCTTGGAACTCTATGACGTTTCCTCGGGTGCTTTGTGGTGGTTTGATCCCCAGGAAGTCCCACCCAGCGGGTCCAAATGTTAGTCTATGAATGCAGTGCATGCCCCGGGTCAAAGGAATTCTCTTGCTCCTTTCTTTGATGAGCGTTGCTGGCTCTTGGCTGGTTCATGTGCATATGTTTCATGCCCGCATAGATTCTGCTTCAGTCAAGTCGATGCTGATCGATGATGAGTCTTTAAAGTGCTTGGAATTCTAGGAAGGCATTCAAAATGATTGATTTGCGATTGCATAGCAGGTAGGGAGATTTTTTGGAAGCCAATAACGACGCCATGCCCGCCCAAGGCTGGCATGTTGGCAGAGCAAGCGCCGACTGGAGCAGGAGCCACTTTTGTTGCATCACTGCTTGGGCATTACGTCGCCATCATGACCCTGATTCAGGGCCAAGATGTGAATGAACTCTCTCGTCTCTCCTTCTTGATGATGTTGGGTGGAAAGTGTGGATCCCAAGCTTGCAGAAGATTCAAGCCAAAGGACATTCTGATAGGGCGGGACTCGCCTAAGAACGTGGAGGCATACGCATGTGGAGATGCATATTGGATTGGCAAGCTCCAAACATCCAAGTGGCTCTCATGCAGTCTGGTCCACTGACTTTGGCCCAAGCAGTTTGCTGCCCAGCTGTTGTGGCCATTTTTGGGGCACGGGGTCATGAGTTCCTTTGGCACCTTATTCAAGGCTGGGCCAAAGAAGTTGTGTTGCAACATCTGTCAGTCAGCAATGCCCCGCCATGGGCAGGTCTCTACCTTCGGAGAATCCCACGGTGTCGGTGTCGGCTGCATTGTGGATGGCATTCCAGCCAATTTAGAGTTGACCCTTAGACAATCTTAGATATGCATGTGAGTACGGTATGTAAGTGAATTGCTTCAAAACGCAGTGGGCTGATTTTCATTCCGAATGCGTGCCTGATAGTCAAGAAAGTTCACTCATTTCACAACTTATGGGGGGCGATGAGGAAAGAATGGGGTGACGATAAGGAGTGATGAAGAGGGATGGGAGAATCATTCTAAAGCAGCCACAGCCTTTTCACCGAGGACAGAGGAGGATGTGCAGCCTCAGCTGACCCGGCGCCGCCCGGGTCAGAGTTCCCTCACAACGGCACGCAATGAGACAGACACCGTGAAAATTCTCTCTGGCACGGAGAGATAGGGAGATGGGTGGAGGAAGGGACAACTGTCGTAATAGGAATTAGTGGCCTTCAAAAAGGAGGTGTTTCGTTGGGAATGAATTTTTTTGTAACACAGTCACAGTCACTTAGTCAAACCCTGGACGGCACACAGGAGAAAGGCGTGACGCTGGGCACTCCCATTGCTATGATGGTGCACAACCAGGACTCCGTAGGGTCTGTTCTTTGTTGGGTAGCCACTTCCGAAGACACTTTTGTCTTTGTATTTATGAATATGTATCTACAGCATATATAGATATGCTCTACGCACACGGTGTACACGTTGAAAGGAAGGACCGTAAGACTGGCTGGTCGGGACACATCATTTGTCTTTCTCAAAAGTGTGATAGTGATAGCTTGAAATCATATACTTTGTTTCAGCTTGCATAAGTGAAGTCTAAATCCACGAATGTTGGGTGGTCATTATAAATTTAATTAATTGACCTTAAGAAGTTGTGAGTCTTGCTTTGGAGCCCTTTTTTCCAGAGAAACAGCTGCAATTCAGGACCAGCGCAAGCATGATTATGCCAACACTACGCCCGCACCACGGCCTGGGCATGCAGACTACACCTATCAGGCCAGAAAGTACCAACATTGTTAGAAGGGACAGGAAACTTCTGGTGATCCCTCTCCCATGAATTTTGCCTTCACATTTTTGGGGGAGATCTCAACGTTGAGCTATTGATTCCAGGCTTTCCTGGGGCTTGGGCCATCTTTGCCTGGAAGTGCCCTTACCTCCCAAACCCATGTTTTGCTTTAATCGAAATGCGACGTTTCCCCTTTCAGAGGCAAAGAATCAAAGAAAGCTTTCGTCAATTCTTTCAAAGGACAGCTTCAAGTGGCAAGAGGTTTTTCCTTTGGCACTTTGATCAAACAGTCTGTGCCTTCATACATGATGGGCACTCTTTTCGCTAGCTTACTCCGTCCAAAAAACTTGAGGAAACATGCCATTATGATGATGAGATATATTTCTATATATTAGTACAGTGTTCATATATAATGTATGTATACATCAATTATACGCACCAGGTTTGGAAACACACTTGATGGCTGTTGTCCATCTTTTTTCACCGCCCGGGCATAAAAAGCTGGGGCGATGCAGGTGAAATATGGCACTCGTGCTTCCAGTGGTGGTGGCCGTGCCAGCGCTCGTGAAACCATCGGTCGTGTGGCTGCCGGGGCTGTAGCTGAGAAGCTTGGGCCCTGGGGAACGGCATAGATGGGTGACCGTTGACTGCTGACTGCCAACTGCTGACTGCGATCAGTGACTGAACCACCACTGCAGGTGGTTGCTGCAGGAACATAAACTGAAGATTGCTTGCTGGGCCACTTGGTCATAATAGCATTTTTTTTTCCGTGGGCATACTGCAAGTCTGTGCGATGCTTTTTGCGCATGGGTTTTCCTTATAGTGGACGCAGGCGTTCGATCAGGATCTGGCCGATGAAATTCCTAGGTCAGCTCCATCATGGACATTGATCTGCCAAAAGATGTGGCGAAGGCCCTTGAGAGCAGCTTGGTTTCCAGAGCAAACTTTTAGGAGGTGGGATTTCGACAACCAGGAAAATTTGCTAAGTTTTGGTGGACCTAACATTGCAACCAAAAATGATAATTTCTGGCAGACTTTTGGGCTTCCAAAAAACTGCTGGAGAAATCGTATCTCAAAAAGAGTTCTATGGTACGCTTGGGGGAATTAGACTCACCTAATCATCAACCTCAACTGTCACAACTGTTGTCTTCTGTAGAGGATCCTCCATAACATGGAACAGACAGGCGAAGGTGTGAAGGTGCAAGGGTGAAACCATGGGCCCAAGGTGATCCACCAACCCGTGAAGAAATTGATACCTTTGGGACCTTGGCGGAAGATGAGGAGCCTTGGCACCTAAAGAGTTTTAGTTTTCTGGGTGGCTTCCCCAAAAAGGAAAAAAGGAGATACAAAATCTGAAGATGAGATGCTCCGAGTTTGAGTCTTCCGACTTCCTACGGCATTTTGGGAAAGTGCTAGGACATCCCGGTCTTCCACCGTCAAGCCAAGGAGAAAGATTTCTTCGTTGACATGTTCGGCCTACACCTCAAGACCTGGGGAATGGATGGGGTGCAGTGGGTGCTGCTGCTGGAGGTGGAGTCGGAGCTCAGTTTTGAGGTCAACAGTATTCGCGAAAAGATGGTGAGCCGCTGTCGTCGATTCGAGAAGGCAAATGTCAGCAGATGGGGCATTGGAGCTGAGGACTTTCCATGGACATGGCTGACATGAAACCCTTTGGGGTGATTTCTTGGCAGCTATACCCTGCTTGCTATGGCTGGAAATATAGTTCCACGCCATCTAGCCAGCACTGGATCCACAGAGAAGCATACATATATGTATATAGTATACTAGTATATGCCAATTGTTACGCCTTCTATTGATCTCTTGACTACCTTCACTTCCTGTTTGCGTCAGGCAAGAGCTTCGAAGATGGTAAGAAGCTCTACACTCGATGTCCTCATCCTCCTACTGCGGCCAAGATGGCAGCACGCTTGGGGCACCCAGTGGAATCTGTGGGATGTTTTCAGCTTGCTTATATCGTTCTGGTTAGTATCTCCGAGTTCATGTCTGTCATGAGTTGACTCAAATTCCAAGAACGTTCTGTGTTTAGACAACTTAAGACCAATCAGAAATTATTGATTATATAATTCCCTTAGATGCTCCAAGTGTAAAGGCATCCAACAGCTTCGAAGAGAGGAAGACTCTACAGGAGGTGCGCCAATCAGCGTCCATGGGGGCAGGGATTGCAAATCAGCTTGGAACGGTGGAATGCAAGGACACATTGTGGGATCCTTTATGCAAGATAGACTGTATTTGGGTCAGCATTCATGGTCCGATCCCACCCGCTGTAGTTGTTGATGTTGTTGGTGGTCGTGGTGGTGCTCGTAGGTGTGGTGGTCGTACGGGGGCCATCCTTCTACCACAGGGAGGACCAGAAAGATGGAGTTTGTTGTGATGAGTACAAATACACGCATCCAAAACCAGTGACCCCTATGTACACGTTGCAAAAACACCGTTGTCATTTGCATTGTTACAGTAGTTGCCATGATTCAGTGCACAGAAAACTTATATGGACCTTTGTATTTCTAGTGTATTTGTACCACGTGCTTTGGCCTCAAAAGAAGTTCCCACCCTTATGCAGACATTTTTGACGTGTTTTCACTGGAAGAAAAACACCGCAGCTTAAAACATTTTGAGAACATCTGCCTGTCTTTGATGTGAGCCAGGTGCAGTCACCACTGTGGTGTCTGGAATGCCTGTGGGGCTCGGAGAGCCCTGCTTTGACAAATTGGAGGTGCCTGGTGACATTCAGTGGCCACCAGTGAAGTAGACTCCGAAACGGATGGAATGCTTGTCTTCTTTGGAGACCAAATCTGATTTTGTTCAGGTTTTGGCTTGTCATTTTAAAATGGCTTGGATTTTCCAATTCATATGGCCGGTCTCAGATCACAGGCAGAGCTGGCCAAAGCCATGATGTCACTGCCGGCCACCAAAGCATTTGAGCTGGGACGCCCCAGCTGCACAGGTCCGGGATGTAATATCAAGACTATGGAGCACTGTTTCTGGTTTATGAACGACTCTGATGGTGTGACAAGTATGTGAAGTAAACGTACATATATTAATAGACGATTGATACATGATTTGAGCTGTCACATTGGAGATGATACATTACACATATGCCCAGCCATGCCCTCAGGTGTCACAACTACCACTCTTTTGTGGAAGCTGTATGCTGAGGATTGGGGATGGTTTCGAATCCTGCAGAGCTCGGGGGTCGCACAACAACGATCTCTTCAGCCCAGGCCAGGGAGATAGCCTCACTGACATGACTTTTTTATGGTGAATCTCGCATTCTCGCATAGCATGGTTTCGAATATCATCATGATTACGATGATGACGACAATGAAGGACGACGAGGAGGATGACGACGATGATGATGTTTGTACCCCCCAAACATGGTGTGAGCTCTGAGGCAGCAATGGCCTCCTCAATTGCGAAACGAACCATGCAGGTGCGGGACACTGCAGGTGGTACAAATAGATATATTCAGTTTTGCATACATACATACGTTTTTGTATATACAGGGCTTTGGTACAGAATGTATTCTCCGCGAGGTACGCTGTATATATGAGAGCAATTATATTTATATACCATACTGAGCCGTACTGCATAATATATAGTGTTGGCAACCTCCCTCGGCCTTGTGTAATTGACAGGGGAACTTTCACGAGATGATGTCAAGTGCCAAATTTGATTTCACTTATCTAATATATCACCATGAAGTGAACGTGCCAATTTGTTATGTATTCCTGTATTCCTTTTTAGTTTTACTTTACTAGGTATGTCTTCGAATGCTGATCTTTCTGACTACGCTAACACCTTCAGTCTTTCACAGCTACCCACTCTATGACCTATGACCACAGGCGGCACCTTGGGTGGTATCACGAGTGGCCAGCTGCTCGTCTTCCGCGTGGGAATCAAACCAGCCTCGTCCATCTCTCAAGATCAGGCAGGGGGTCCAAGCTGAAGCAGTTGGAGTCGGAGAATTCCTGGGGCCAAGGTTTGTTGCAGTCGATCCAATTCTTTGGAAGGGAATTCAGCTGGGTTGGTCGTTAGATGAAAGAGGTGATGCTGTTCGAAATGTGAGCGAACTGTCGAGGTGGTAGAACGACTTGTTTCTATAGATGCCAAGTGCTACTAAATGCGTTAAAAATGGGAGTTCGTGCACAAAGACTATGACAATATAGCCAGTGAAAAAATGTCATCCTAAGACCCAAGAGTCTTTGGATCTGTCCGAAATTCGAATTGCAACCTGCCCCCAGACTGATGTCTAATTTCGGGAATATTCTTTTCAGGCTATGTTCCATTCCTTCCGAGAAAGATGTACTGCAAACCTTTTCTGCCTCAGCTTGTAAAAGGGCAAGCTCTTCGCTTGCCAAGACGAAAGGTGACTTGCACCTGGGACGGCACGCCGCACACGCTGTCGGTCAAAGGGCGTCATGATCCCTGTGTGTTGCCTCGTGCACCGCCTCTGGTGGAGGGGATGAGTCCTGGCTGGAAAAGTCATGAACCACATGCGAAGCCAACAAATCAGCTGGTAGCCTGGTCAATCATGAATGTCAATTTCCAGGTGTGAGACAAGAGTGTTCGTATGTACCACTTCTTAGGGTTGGCTGAGAAAGTGGAACAGCTTCCCGGCATTGAAGGTAGGCTGGCTCTCTTGCGCTGGTTTTTGCCAAGAGCTTGAAGGTAATGCAGCATATGGCGTACCACCAGGATCATGATAAAAATCACCATCAATCTGTGCCAGGGTCGGGTGCCAGCATTTTCAGCCTCGATTTCTGAGAAATATCTATCAAAGTTGCATCGGCGTTCCATTGGGTTTTGATATGTTTCGGGATGACTTCGCTGACTTCCTTCCCCGACGGTGTCCTATGCTGTTTTGTAGATCCCCAGATTCAATCGGGTTTGACATTTGATATCTCAAGTTTTTTTTCCACACAAATTTTCGGCAACTTTTCGCCCCCCCCCCCCCCAAAGATTGGCTCTACCACCCCGTAAGGACCGCAATGGTTCTGATGGATGCTGTACTCAGACAGCGTGCGCGCGTGGCTGCGCCCTGTAGAACATTGGGTGACCTGGGCCATGGCAAAGGAACGACTGCGAAGAGATTGGCAACCCCTGAGGATCGGAGGGGTGCTGGAACGTGTCTAAAACGAAAAAGAATGGAACAAGAATGGGAATGATACAACATGAAGATGCGCTGTAGATTTATATAAGTTGTATTCACATTTGTGATTTACAACTGGAACTCATCAGCAGTCAAATGAATGTTTTCAGGATGATTCACACCACAACTTGAACAGGTTGCAACATTTGCTTGCTTTTGTCCGCCTGGGATTTCTTGAGGTAGGAGACCTTTTACTGTATTTTCTTCTTTTTTTTCATCGCCAAAGATCTGACATTGGAGTGAACTATTTTTTGCTAGGTGGTTGAGGCCTCAGCGGAGGGATAATGGCTGGTTGATGCTGGTGGTTTCTATCCTAGGAACCTAAGAAATGGATCTCTATGTGGAGTAACCATCGGCCAGAACCACCAAGTCTACAGGTTGAGCCACCCAAGAAAGTTGCGAAGCAGTCGTAAAGGCGGGGGATTGGGGTGCTTTTTATGCTGAATTCTTTGTGCAGAACATGAGAGGGTAGAATACAACGGATAAAGAGGGTCAGAGTCTGAGTATTTCTTGGCAAGTTGTTTTTTTGGTTTCCCTCTCGGAAGCTTGACTTTTTACATTCAGCCTCAAGATGAGGCCCTCCATGAAGGCTGAGTGAGAGCTCTTTCAGGGGTTGGACTTCATCAGTTCATTGCTTTCAGCTGTGTAAGCTACAAATCCTTATTAGCGAGGCATGCTTGGGGGACCCAAGCTGAAACGAAAAGTCTGACCCCAGTGTAGCGCAGGGTGACAGTTGCCCTTGCAACGGAGAGTCGCACTGCGTCCCACATCGTCGCACTGCGTTGACGCATCTCTTGTATGATGAGCACTCACGGATCGCCCCTCTTGTTTGCAGGTAGCACTGCAACTTTCAGGAAGTGATTTCGTTTTTGGATGTTTTTGCAATGGCCACAATTGGTGCTATCCTTTGAAGCCAGTACTAACAGCATTTCTGTCATTTATGAGTTTTGCAATCCTCGGCAACCTTAGCAGCCCCGTCACAACGAAGAAAAGGCTATCAGACGACGCCAGGGAGTGCTCATATAATAAAGGATTTTTCCCCTGCTTGACTGCTCGTTGGCGGGCCACGGAAAAACGATGGAGCTGGACGGGAGCGGCGGTGTCACAGAAAGGCTGGTCATTTCTTGAGTCATTTTTGACTTAACATTGACAAAACAACTTACACAAGAGAAAAACCTTTACTTCCAGAGGAAAGAAGTAAACATGTTTCTTCATCTTTTTACTTGAAGGTATAAGTTGATGGGAGTTGTGAATGGAATAATAAACACCTTCACATGAGGCTACAGCAACTTGGGCCTTTGGGAGGTCTGAGTTTTAGGCCGGTGGCAGCTGGGAGGACTTGTCTGTTCAAATCCTAACCAAGATTGGTTCGGCTTGAGATTCAAAGCAATGGTCTTTGTGTGTGGTTTCCTGTGGCAAGGATTTTTGTTACTACTGAAGTTGAGAGCTTTGCAACACCTGGCATTGATGTCTGAAGTGAGTATCAGTATAGTCGTGACAAAGCATGTGATGTCAGGTGCTGTTGTTTTGTGTATGATTTAGACGCTCCAGTTCTCCACGTCGGGACATTTGTATCCCCACCTTTGTCCCTCTTGACTTGGCGACAGATTGGCAAACCGACATATGCAGAACTACATGTACAAAGCAGTGCGCACCGCTCTTGAGCAGGGCCAGGCTTGCTGGAGTCGAGAGCTGTGAGTGGGATGGACGTAGTCTTTCAGCGGATGCTTGTGTTCACAGAGAATGATCACTTGGAGCCTGCCTATGGAACTTTTTATCGTTTATACGCGGCCATAATTGCTCTGATCTACGCAGTCTTCCTTGTCCTTGCAGTGCAAAAACTGTGTACGCCTTTGCCAAAGTCAAATTACCTTCTGGTAAACTAACATGGCAATGGAAAATGGACCTTGAAGATGCATTTCCTATTGAACAAGGGATTTTCCATTGCCAAGTGGGTTTATCGCAGTGCAAGTGTCGATTCAAAGGTGGCAACAGTTTTTCCACATTGCACGCCGCTACCTCACCCCCACGGTTTTTTGATGATGATGATGATGATGATGATGATGATGATGAGGATAAGAACGAAGCCTAGAATCTGTACAGGTGGTGCCTGGTAGCAAGACCGGGCTAAGCGCTCGAGTGATGATGTTGAGCAAGGCCACTCTTTGGGTGGCTGGAATGACTGGGCATCCTATGTGATGAGTGGTTTGGTACAGAAGCTCGTCGGTCCTTGCCTTGTCTATTTCTGAGTTCTTCATAGGCTTGACGGTGATTTCGTAACTGTTGGTTTTGAACATCTAGCCCAGGTCGGTCAACGTAAGTGGTAAAGGCTTCAGGTAGCTGGGCCGTTATCGCTCCGGTCTTCCTCGTTATAGTGGCAACCAGGACCAAGACTATCACCAACATCACCATCATCATAATCGTCATCAAATCGTCATCAAATCGTCATCAAATCGTCATCCTCATATCCTCATTATCCTCATTATCCTCATTATCCTCCTCCTCCTCATCCTCCTCCTCCTCATCATCATCATCATCATCATCATCATCATCATCATCATCATCATCATCATCCTCATCCTCATCCTCATC
>DF240836.1:54866-82366 GCA_000507305.1 Breviolum minutum Mf 1.05b.01
GATGATGATGATGATGATGATGATGATGATGATGATGATGATGATGATGATGATCATGATGATGATGATGATGATGATGATGATGATGATGATGATGATGATGATGATGATGATGATGATGATGATGTTGATCATGATGATGATGATGATGATGATGATGATGATGATGATGGCATTGTGGGGACATCATATCTCCCTGATACTCTTGCGCTGGTTCCTTCATTGGCCGTGATACCTTGCTTTGGAATGAGGCTCAGCTACTGGAGAAGGCAAACTGTGGGTGTGGGATGAGAATGATACGTGATTGGCTTGGAGAGATTGTAAGCGAACTCAGCAGATGCACATACTACATGCCATATCGACACTACGATGTTGGTTGTTTTTTGTTTCTGGGGAAAATGATGGGTTTGTAAAGGTCGTAACATGTCGTGACCAACTAGGCGGGCGTATCTTTGTCGAAGGAGGGTCTATTTGCGTCCATTTGTTTGTTGATGCATGAGTGAGAATATTGGGATCAGAGGCTTGCATTGCTGTCAGAAAACCACGTAACAAGCCACTCTAGACCTCATACGCAACATTTGTTTTCAATTTTGACGAGCTGGATGATGATGATGAGGAGGAGGAGGAGGAGGAGGACGACGACCCACATATTTTCAATCTGACCTTCAGGAATTGGCTGCGAGGAAGGGCTTCAGTCAAGCCTTGATGAAAGCTTTCAAAGACGGCCAAAAGTTGCAGTTGACTGAGGCGCACGTGCGGAGGGATGTGCAATCAGAGTTTGGGCTGGTGGTTTAAACGCAGGTTGGCTGTGCATGTGAGCTTTTCCCTTTGACCGGACATCCACCACGCCACTATATACCTTGCGTATGTGGGGGTAGCAAATGCATTCAAAGGGTCCGCCGCAGGATTGTGCCTATACAGTACCTTTACACGCGTGCCCTTGGGCAACGCGCCATTCGTTGGCTCAAACTGCATGTTTTTTACATGGATATGTGGACGGACTTGCTGAGTTGTGGTTGCTTCGATATTTCGTAGACAAATCCAGGTAAGTTACCGACATGTGTCATTGCTTAGCATGAGCAAGTGATGTCGCTCCAGGCTGAGCTGCAAGGAGTGCCAGCACAGCTGAAGAAGCAATGGAAGGATTGGAAGGGGTCCAGCAGCCTGGATCACGACAGATGACGCGCTATTTCTTTTTGCGAAGCAATTTTGACACAGTGATTTTTTGTGTCAATGTGGGATGATCCCTCATGAAGATATACAGGTTTTAAATGTGTCATTGCTAGCCACAAACCCTCCAAGTGTTCGCTTGATTGATTCGCAACTGCCAAGGCGTGGAGGTTTTAAAGTGCCAGTTGGCCGTGAGGTGTGGGGTTTTTGAGAGTGACCTTTGCAAAAATGGTTTTGACAAAGGTGTTGAGACAATGATTATTAATTGAACCCAATATTTCTTCACAATACTCGCCAAAAGGTCCTCACTGGTATAATATAATATCGTTTATTCGCAAAATGTATATACATGATATATATAATATATATATATATATTTATATTGATGATATATTCTTCGAAATCACTTTCCCCTAAGGCTGTCGTCATGTCGCCAGGCAATGAACGTTATCATGCCGTACTGTAGCGTGGCTTCCACCCGGAGTCAGCTGTTTGAGGTTTGGCCTTCAGGGCGATTCGGAGCTCTTTTTGAAAGTTGCCTTTTCCAAACTTACCAGTTTTAGTATCCTGTTGAAATTTCAAGCCTACATTGGTTCAATGTTTTCAAAGAGATGTGGTATATATATATATATCTACTGTATCTAACATTAGATTTCAAATATTCAAAATAATCAAAATAGTCAATATCAAACATAGGAGTATAAGGAGGAAATTGCACAAATGATCACACCGACCACACTTGATAGTACCGTTGTGTTTGAAAACTCTCTCTTTCGCAAAAAGGCCGTGCCTGAAAGGTCAAAAAATCACTTCCAAGAGACTTCAGTGCTGTGTCGGCCTGACTCTTGTGCTCAAGCCTGAAACAGTCACCTGATAGTCGCATCTCTTGCAACCCTTCAGCATCTCAACATGCCGGAGACCATGGAGATCAGTGATGCAGCCAAGTCGGGAGATGGCACCACTCAAAATGTGGGTATTAAAGTGAGTGCTGCTTTTCAGTGTGCTGAGTGCCGACAGAAGTTTGACTCCGAGAAGGCCAAGCAATTGCACTGGAAGTTCATTCATGATCCAAATCGTCATCAAGAAGACTAAGTTGGATGAAGGTGAGGGGTCTCTAAGGCCCAGGTTTCCAAGAAGGCTTTTTTGAAAGACATTTGATGCAGCGAATGCACTCTGTTTCAAGTGTAAGTTTTGTACCAGCTGCATTTGGCAGCAGCTCCTTTTGATTCGAGCTTTGTGGCAAGAAGTTGTTGGTGGATGACGAGTCGCACAAGTGGCCTGGAACACTAATATTTCAGGTGTGCATTTTGAGATGTCTTCTAGCACGGGCAGCCACGAAAAAAAGATCTTGGTGCTCTGTCGTTAATTGCTAGGGCGTTCCAACAAGTAGGTATAACAGGTATCCCAAATAAATCCCATTGACATTTGCGAAAAACTCTTCTGGGGGAACCTAAGGGGTTCTAACCTCCCACAATAGCACCGCCTTTTTTCAGCGGTCATTAACTGATTAAGGGGTCCCTTATTGAAAGGATTCTTAACCACCTCTGATTACTACGACGCTACGACGCTAAGGCCTACTACCGACGCTTTGGCCATGACTTCCATGGCTCAGCCTTGGAGCTGCTACGAGCGCGTCGATGCCTTGGAATACTTGGAATCTGTAGATTGAACTGATTCCAACTGCAAGTTTGGGGGGAAAGATTGATTGATTTATATGGATTTTTGTGGATTTTGGAATGACTTTAATGACTTTGGCTTGCGCTGAGGGCAAAAGTTGGCAAAGCAGCTGGGGAACCTTGTGGGAAAATGGACTGATGGCAGGTTTTGCAATTTTCTGTTCAGATTCAATGATCTACTTAAATCTATTTAATACGATTTCTCTGGGTCATGGACATTCATGGCCGAACGTGGGCAACTGTACGATGAAACCCAACAGTCGTTTTCGAGACAGGTGGCGAACAAACAAAGTAGTGTCCGTGTTGTGAAGCACCATCTCGGATCCATTGCTTGTGTCTCTCAGCAATTTTTTTATCGAGCAAATGTCGGAACCATCGAGCCGACATCGTCAAAATCTTGTCCCGCATGAAGGGGAGTCGAAACTTCTTGGACTAGTATTGGGTAGGTTGCTCGGGCATACCAGTTGAGGTTGGACAGAGCTTGCTTCTTACCAAAACTTTGGAAGACTGGAATGCCAGCACGAATGTGTTCAAACACCCGGCATCTTGCGGCATGTCTTCTCCAACATTTGACATCTAGAATTTTCAGCTTGAATTGCGTTCCCATGCCGCGGTCATGGTTGTGATCGGCCCTGCGCCACTGTTGCGACACACTGCGGATGGACGTCCCTTGGTGAGAAAGCACAGAGCATAGAAGCAAGGAGAGCACTGTGGAATTTGATAGCTCATTTTGTCTGGACGGTCCTGGTGATGTATGGAAAGTCCATGAACATACGTGAACATACATGACTACCCATGAGCATCAATGATGATGGTGGTGGTGCTGATGGTGATGGTGATGGTGATGGTGATGGTGATGGTGATGGTGATGATGATGATGATGATGATGATGATGATGATGATGATGATGATGATGATGATGATGATGATTTATGCCTCCAGAATGTTTCTATGTCGGTCAAGCGCGTCAATCTCAGTGTGAAGATTACCCTTGGGTAATAGCAAGAACATCCACAGTTTTCAGTTTTAGATATATTTCATGTATTTCCTCCTGGGAATGGGAACTTTGCGCTAGCAGTCTTAGATACTGTGACTCGGAGTGCGGTGTCACGGTAACTTTGTCGAAAAGGTAGGCCACTTCCATGAGAGATCAGGGTGGTACTCTAAGGGCTGGAGCTCCAAGAGGATGGCTTGACGGTTCTCCGTCGAGCTCCTTGGCAGTATTCGGCGATGGTGAGTTCTAGACGGGATGTGCAGGAATGGACAGCTCATATTCTTATTTTCCATTAAGGCTGCTTCTCAAGTCTC
Source organism: Breviolum minutum Mf 1.05b.01 (assembly GCA_000507305.1). Taxonomy (NCBI): domain Eukaryota; class Dinophyceae; order Suessiales; family Symbiodiniaceae; genus Breviolum; species Breviolum minutum. The sequence goes on from DF240836.1 coordinate 59,021, forward strand.
TTGAACGATGAGGGTGTTGCTGAAGACGTTGAGCTTTGGGCTTTCCAATGTGAAACTGCAATGAGTTTGGGGAAAGGGAAAGAGACAGTTGGGCTGGGTGATCCAGGTGGGTGCACCTCTCCATGTCGTCTTCACCATTGGTGGCAGTCGATGCGGTAAGAGCACGGTGTGCAACGCCCTTCTAGGCCAAGATGCTGCGGAGCGAAGGCGGGCTGATGGTGGAACGGTTTCCAGAAGCAGAAGGCGTGTTGCAGTTTGAAATAAGCGCCGAATCATTAAGGTTTGACTGATGAAGTTCAAGTGACCGCAGCACTTTGTGTTTGGTATGTTGGCAGCTATCTATTCTGTTGCTCTCAAGTTCTGACCTCATTGTATATCATTCAATGATGACAAAAATTTGTATGGGCCCATCATGTCTATGCCAGTATGATTATGGAAGGAATTTGTCACAACATGAATATTTGACTGGGCAGCTTGCCAGCTGCAGGGACTTTGCCACGGGCAGCTCCTTTGACCCTGTCACCAGTGGAGTGGATGTGGCAGCGCAGCGTTTGCCTGGGGGTGGAGCGTTGATCTTGGCAGATTGTCAGGGTTGCCCAGTTTGGAGTCTCTGTTTTCGGGTTTTGGAGGTTCGGACCTTCGTGAGGTGGACAAAATCCCCGAGAAGCTAGGTGATGTGATGTGATTGGTTGACTTGTTCCGTTGGACATGTGGCTCTACCGCCATAACCTAGCAGCATATGACCATCCTTCCATCATCAACATCAACATCATCATTATCCAACCAGGTAGGTGTGCTCCTGAGTCAATGAGGTGAAGGGGCATTTCACATCATGGGTTCTTCGCTGAGCGCACGGGGCTTTGGCGTCTTGGGTTTCCTCGCATACCACCTGAGCTGCTGGGTGGCACAAATGTGATGGCCTTGGGCAACGTCCGACTTAGGGATGTAGTCTGGTCTAGGTAGCACAGCTTGGAACAGCAATCAACTTTCTTTGCTAGCGTCAGGAACTGAAAGGCTCATTTTAGCATTGTTCTTCTAGGTAATGCCATTGGCTGGAATCTTGAGACAGCGCAAAGTACAAATGATACTTACATACTCCGTCTATAAGTACATGTTTATATATATATATGCATCTAGTGCGTCCCCACAAGTCGGCAGGGAGGGCAGCTGAAAACAGGATCAAAAATCACTGTGCATCACCGACAATTACCCGATACCCACAAGTATTCATTTTTGATACCCTGCTATTTGAGTTGTGATTCTGCCAATCGCAGGTTATCAGCCTGCAGGGCAAGGGATGTCATACTTGAACTATGGAAACAACAGTAACAACTTCAGCAGTGAGCATCTTGCACTGCGCAGTGAAATATTGAGCGCACGGAGCCCGTGCAGCAGAATGGTCAGCGAGTTCTTGTGTGCCAGGTTCAATGGTGGTGCATGTGACCATGGGCAGCATCGATGAGCCGGGAAGCCAAAGTGACAATGTGAAGCCAAGTGTGTACTCCTTTCTTGTTACATTCAACCAAGAGGAGGGTAGCTGGTCATGGAGGATCCAAGGCAACAACTGATGGCAAAATGCCAGCAGTGCATTATCGCACAGTAAATCTCAGCAATTTTCAAGCCCCTCAAAATTGAAAAAGTGTAAAGGCAGTTTTCCCCCAAAGTTCAATTGTTTTTTGCCGGAAGTCTTCAAATCTTCGTCAGTGGAGGACTCAGCTATACAGTTCCCGTGGCGTTTTGTTGCAGCCATTTCCAAGGCGAGATATCGAAGCTTTAGGACACATGGCTGCCACGGCAGAGGGAGTGAGTGAGGAGAAGCCTGGCGGCAAAGGTGTCCTCACGTGGATCCTGCCATGGCCGCTGGTAGCACCATGGCACCGAGGTGTTTGCGACCAGCGAACTCCAAACCAGAGTTGATGCTGTTGGTGAATGGTGCACGCTTTGACTTAGGCAAGAGCTTTGGGGGGTGTTTCGGTACTCGGCTGGAAAAAGATTCTTACAGGTGAATCAGCAAATGTTCCCCCACAATGTCTTCAGAAATTGTTGGGGTGGAACCAGAGATTGAAACCTTCCTCTAGCAAAAGCCCTTGGTGGAGCGACTGGCCATGGCTGTCCTGGGTGTTTTTCAGGTGAGGCTGTAGCCCGGCGCTTGCTCCAGCCGCCGGAGGGGGCAGGGCGGAGCTGTGCCCGTGGTGCCATTGCAGCGGCGTTTTGTGCCTGGGAATTGTTTATTCTGAAGTCAGAGTCGGGATTCAATAGGCACTGATGCATTGATGTGGCAAAGTCATCCGAAAGCTTCCAGATCCCAAATTCTCTCCAGGTGGTTGGAGATTCTGATGTATGTCAAAGTTTTTCTTCGATTACTTTGACTCTATCACGGCTTCCATAGTACGGTTGATGGAAGAAATCCTGCACCAGTTGATATGGTAAATATCCCATCATTTACAGGGCTTTCTACATCCCAGGTGGTACAGGATTTCTTCCACCAACAGTATGGCTGCAGTCTCGGAAAGGTTTGGACACTTTGATGACAGAGACTTCTGAGGTCAACATCCCTCACTGGAAGCTTTACCTTGCTGTGAGCACCGGGCCTATTGGCCAAAGGCCCCCTGATGTTGGGGATTGTTGCCATGGTGGTTGCCAAAAAGGAGCCTTAGAAGGAGGAAAGGACATTCACTTTACTCACCCATTCTTCAGTTTATTTGACATCTAGTTGTTTCTTGTAGGTCTTAAGGCTTTTGAGGATCAAAAATTGGTCAAGAATCAAGAAATGTGAAGCCAACATGGGTCAGCGTAACGTTGTGAGATTGAATTCTATGCAATTGCTTCACTGCTTGACCCGCAACCTGAGAGGTTGAAGATCTTAGGGAGCGGATCTTGAGATCGCCAGCCATGTGTCAGCAGAGTGGCTTCAAGGTTCCTCCTTACTGGGGAGGAAATGGTGGTGTTGTTTGTGCCTTTGGCCCTCAGCTGATACAGGACTAAAGAGATTTCCTGCACTGAGTATCCAAATATCTTACTTGTCTTACTTATAATAGCAGCCAGTGACCGGTTGTGTGCCAACTTGAAAAAAGAGCACAAGGCGTCTGGCAGTCAGTTGGCCGAACGTCTGGAGCAGCTGCTGACGGAGTTGGGCCAAGGTGCTCAAGTCCAAGCCGATCCCGTGTCAGCTGCGGAGCAGGCCATGCGCAGCATGCACCTGGATCCCTTGGTAGAGGCGGGTGTATGTCTAAGGAGGAGGGGGAACTTGTGGATGCCTGGAACTTCACCCATGAATGTGGGTCAAGCGGATGCTCGCAAGAACTGATTCTATTAATATCATTTCCCTATACAATGTCAAATTATATGTTCACATGCAGCCCCACAGCCCCACAGCTAGAGCACACAAAGTGTGTCGCTGCGCCGTGCAATGGGCCCTTGTACATCTTGCCATTCTTTATACATCCTTGAATTCCCAAGTGGAATTTGTGAAGCAGCTTCCATCTACATTGGAGTATCTAGGGTGGCGTTCCGTGGCCATCGTTGACAAACCAAGATTTTCCAAAGTGACAGATGACAAGACGTCATATTGTTTGGTGCAAGACGCTGGCAGAACTAGGACGTTTCCCCATGTACCCAGACATGGCAGACTCAGCTCACATCATTGATGCGGAGAAGTTGGTGGAAGCATGGATTGAGCAACAGGATGAGACAGGGAAAGCGGAAGGACGCGCCCTTCGCATTTCATTCTTCTCACACCCTTGGGAGAGACCGAGCATGGATCCACTGCGGGCTCATCCAGACAGCTTGGAACATAAGAAGGCCTTTGCTTTGTCAAAGTATGGCGAGTTTGGCTTCTGTTCCGTTTTTTCCCCAGTGAATTACTTTGAATATTACTGCTGGGTTGATTTCGCAGGCATCAATCAGTACAATCTGCGGGCAAAATATCTTGGAGTGTCAGCCCTTTGTGCTTTCGCGGCGGCGTTGAGATTGTCATGTACAACTCCTTCACCAGCGATTATGAGCCAAGGGCTTGGCGGCTTGGACTCGTGTGGAGCGCATGCTTGGCCTCACCTACTGCGCATGTCCACTTTTTGTGTATTTGGATGACAACTACCCAAGGACACATGTGAACATTGACCAGGTAGTGAGAGAGAATCCTGGTGCATTTGCCAAGGATGAGAAGGGTGGCTTGGTGCTCAAGTTGCGCGATCCCAGCAGTGATGGTGCGATGGTGCGTTCCGAGCAGGATGCCCAAAGGATCAACAATCTCACAGCCACCGTCATGAAGGCAGTGCCTCTCAACCCAGCACGAGTGTGGAACCACATTCATTCTCTGAAATTTGGCCAGACCATGGTGCCAATTGACATCGAGCACTATCAAAACAAACGATGTGAAGGCGGCCAATCTCCAGGAGAACATGGAGAGATTCCACATGCTTTCACCTAGCACCTAGGACCTAACCCTGGTGGACGTGTATATGCTTGCAAGATGATTTTTGAATGTTTTTGAAGAGTTTGAAGCTCAAGCAGCATTTTTGAAGCTCGAGTGGCTGAGTTTTCCTATAGCGTCGTTTGCACTGAGTGCGACATCTTAGAGCACTCGAGTTCCATGGGGGGCCTTTTTTCCAACCTCTCAATATCTCTCAACATCTCTCTAGGACCATTGATTCTGCAAAACGATGACGCGCACGAGAAAAGACGTTTGCCATGGCACACACGAATCGCCAGACTTCCCTTGGACAGTAACAGATGCAGAGTGGGACATGTCAATGCTCGACAGTCTGGGCGCTTCATAGCTGTTGTGGACATGTCACATCCCAGCTTGGAACAGGACATTGCCAAGAAATTCACTGCAGCTGCCAGCACGGTGCGCATGGCTGCCAGGGGGTGTTTTCTTCGCGGAGATGGTAGGAATATACATCCTTTCCAAGCTTTTCTAGGCAGTTCGTGTTGATCTTCCAAGCGCCCTTTCCTCTGTCATTGGCCACCCAAGGTGGTGATGTCAAATGGTGGCAACGAAGACTCCAGAGCTGTGGAGGAAGTGCAGTGCCCAGGGCTGTGGATGAGTTGCATTGAAGCTCCATCTATTGGTGGAGGTTAGACATTTGTCATGAATCACCAAGCAGTCCATTCTCCAGTTCTATACTTGGTGGAGATTTGTTGCCCAAATCAAGTGTGAGGTAACGGGAAACGATGATGTCATCAAGGCCAAGAATCCCCACCGCCCAACCATTTGCACATTTTGCAGTTTGCCAGGCTTAGTGTGTAGTTTATTCAGATTTATTGGGATATATAATATATAATATGTAATTTCATTTGCTACTTGTTATTGGCCTTTCTGGGTTTTACTGTAAATGCAATCTGAGGCCTTGAAGGAATTTGATGAGAGATCTGCATGGCTTACAGCTTCAGGCCGACAGTGTGCTGAGATCAGAAACTGACCCCACAGCTTCCCAACGAAAAAATCCAGGGAACAAAAACAGGGTCATACGGTAATGCTCACTGCGTGTTGGCAAACACCCTGCTGGTGGAGAACACAGAAGCCAGGTGGAAATGCCACTTTGGTGCCCAAGAAATAAGCCAGTGATGTAGACTCTGTAGACTATGGACTCAGATGTGTTTTTGCTTTTGACAAAACGCACACACTGTACTACTATGACTATGACTATGACCTACATTCCATACTAACATTTTTTTAATGAAATATCAAAGGCCCAAAAAAGGGTAATCAAATTCAAGCGTGTAACACGCAAATTGACAAAAGCCGATGCCACTACTAAGGAGGTAACCTCCAAAACCGAAACCTTGGAAGGCTCGGAGGGCCTCCCTGCTCCGCTGCTGGAAGCGGTGAAGCAGCGCTTGGCCGCGCGGCTGGAGGGCATCGCTGAAGCTGTGCAGCGTGGCCGGCGCGAGAGCGCCAAGATGCTTCGCAGAGTTCCTTGGAAAAAAAGCTGAAGTTGATCGACTTTTTTTTGAGGCAAACTTCCCGGAGATGTAGACTTCCGCAACAACCTCAAAGATCACGCGATGACCGTCCAACGTTCTCAAGCCACGGTGTTTGCAGTGGCTTCAAAGATCCAAAAACAAGATTGAAGCTGGAGAAATGGCAACAAATGGTTAAACTCCAGTTGCCACAATAGCTGGTCTGCAGAATGACAAGAATGACCATGGTCAACTTTGTGAACTTTGCTGGAGGCTTCCAGAACCAATCAGACACCTTCAAGGCTGTCGCGTTCCATGTTGTTGGAGGATCTGAGGCCGGGCTACATAAGGCTGCGGGTTTTAAAGCTAGTTGGCATGCCCCCGGACAATCACTAGCTTGAGACATGATGGTGAAGCTGAAGTACAGTTCCCTTCAGAAAGGAGAATGAGGAGCAACAAAAATTGCAAACATCCCTGTTTCTGATGCACTCTGAGCACATTTACCCTTGAAGCAAATAGCATCTTGAAACTTGACGTGCTGGAAGCAAGAAATCTGTTCATCCTTTTGTTTTCGATGCAATCGGCCAACTATGCCGATGCTTCGGCCATCAACACTCCACAGTGCTCATTCATTCAGAGGAGTTTGTCAAACCAATCAGCCTGCGAGCTGGCACGGGACAGGACCCCCACGCCACCCCAGACGCCAAATCGTCGATCGACGTTGGCAGCCCTGCTAAGCGGAGCGGAAAGTGCTGCTGTGCGGCTTGAGGTGGGGCATTTCATGCTAACTGATGTGAGGCCCAGTTGCCAACAGCTTGTCTGTTTGACTGAAATTTGACTTTGCCGAATTTGTTACGTTGAAAAGCTTCACAGTGTTCATCAAGACAGACATGATATTCTTTTCCGAATTTCTTTCTCGGCCTCCATGTCATCTTCAGGCATGGCAGTCGAATAGCAAGGACGACCTCAGTGAATTGAGGAAAGACATGGAGGACTTGACTACAGCATTGCCATATCTTCCTGAGGCAACCGCCGAAATGGAGCATTTCTATTGTATCCCATTTCTTATTTCTGAAGCTGAGCTTGTGTGTATACTGTATGTTTTTTTGTGTGGGAAGGGACTGCTGATTACAAATGGGTGAGATTTTCTATCGTTGTCAATCTCCAAGGTCTTTTGAAATTTCTACCTCGGCCAGGTCGGTGATTCAGAAGAGCTTCACTTGAGACAGGAGCGTCGGTTTTCGCGTCACCTCCAGCACCTAATCCATTAACAATGCCTATAGCCGCTATAGCCTTGTTGAATCGGAAGGAGATGTGGCAGAAGTCTTTCCAAGATCTTCACGACCGACAACGTCATCAGCTCAAGTCATGGCAGAGTCATGGGCAGGTGCTGGGACTTGAGGTTGTTGGAATACTGGAGTTGGGTTTCTGTATTGCTTTTATAGTTTTGACCCTACTCCTTGAAGTCTACGGGGCCCAGCTGTTTTGGGAAAATCATCCCAGTTGGACCATGCTGATCCACATTGGTTGATGGGGTCTTGCGGGCTTGGGAAACAAATGGCCAGCCAGGAGATGTTAGAAGAGCTGCTACAGGAGCTGCAGAAAGTTGAGGTTCCAAGGGGCAATGATTCGTCCCTGTGAGAAGGGTGGAGTGAAGTCAGCAAAACCATTGGATCTGCTGATTGTACGCGCAAGATACCCTCAACGTCCCTTAACAATGAACAGGCCGAAGAATAGGGCCAGTTCCTTGTTCAATGTTTCAAACCTGTTGGTTGTGGTCGACTTGCTTAATGATTTCCTCACTCATGCGGGAGTGCTTGTGCGCGTAAGTCTTGAGCTGTTGGCCGCCAGGTCACGATGCCTGACATAGTGTCGGCCACTGTCATGCTGGAAGAGGTGTAGTGCTGAACTTCTGAACGCTGTCCATGAATGTCCATGCATTACTTCCCATCAAGCAGCATGGAATTTTAGGTATAATTTCATGTTTTTCCTCTCTCTGGGATCGCTTTGCCATCATGATCCTCTTAATGACTAAAACCTAACGACAGTTAAAAAAAGGTAGCCCTTTTATCCGTTTTTTTTAAAGTGTTTTACAAGTCCGGTGTACAAGGCAGAGGTGAAAAAGTGTGGGATTTTCCAGCTCAGGCACGTGCTGAGCTGGAGTCCTTGAGACTCCAGAGGCAGAAGATGTTGGAAAGTTCTGCATCCACGCGAGTGGAGCAGCACCTAGAGGACCCATAATTCAATGACGGAAAACGCTCGGTTGTTGAGGCATATATAAAATATATGCAAATATATATACTTACATAGCATACATGTCATATATATATAGAAAGGGGATTCTAGCCTAGTACACTTTTCTCTCTCTCTCTCTATATATATATATATGTATATGCACATGAGTTTTATGGGGCTTGTAAGAGGAACCTTTGCAAGCCAATCAATATTGTGGAATGTTGGAAAGGATTGTGAACAGTGCTCCGTAGAGGGATTTTGAGAGGTTTTGTTTGGACGAACCCGTTAAAAGTTTGGTGACAAAAAGCTTCATGCGGGGGAAACCTGCCCAAATGGCTTTTGAACTCAGGAATTCTGGAGGCTGACAAATGATCAAATGTTTGAATTTACCCACCAATGTTGGTAGCACCATGTGCGGTAAGCTGAACCAGACTATGCGGTTGTTGATGAGTTGAGTTATCGAAGTTTGATGTTGAGCGAGAATGGCGGGCAACAGTTGCCACAAAGTGTGCAACTTGTGTAGAACTGTTTTTTTTTGGGGATTTTGGGAAGAAATCCTTTTCTGAGTGCAGCGTGCAGTGATGGATGAAATTCTGACAAGGGGCATCCTCACTTACAGTCCTTGTTTTGTGTCTGTTTGGGCGTTCTGGAACTAGAAAAAACTTGAAGCCAATCTTTCGGCAAACAGTCTCCAAAGTATCCGAACCCGTCTCTCCAAAAAACAACTCGGGAACATATTGGTCATGCCCACAAGACGTTTTGCCAGGAGCTCAGACAAAGATGTGCCGAAGAGACCGGAGGTGCCCCAGAAAGTGGTGAACTTTTGGAAGTTCCAACCGACCCCAACGACCTCGGAGTCCATGCTCCACTCCGGAAGGTTACAAAAGTCTGCAAGAACGTGTGTCAAGCCGCCTTACTTCGAGGTGCTGCGAATCGGGGGTGAAAAACCACCGACTTGCCATTAGCCCCTGCAATGATATTTCCCAGAAAATTAATATGAAACCTGAAACTGAACCATTGAAGAAAGTTTGGAGAAGGAGATTCTGACTTTGAGATTCCACAAAAACCATGGAGAATGCGGTACCTTCAAGCGTTCCAGGCTCGCGGGCCTGCAGCAGTTCCTACATCAAGAAGTCCAACAACGTCGTGAAAGGCATCAAGCACTCGTGGAGGCGAACACTGACCAAACTGAATTGCGTATGTATATACACACACTGCATATATTTGTATAAACTTATATATATACATGTAATATATAAATATGTATGTATGTATAGGCTATAGATACGTTAGCTCAGTTTTTTACAATGCTTGTCAGCCAAAAAGCATTGATGTGAGCAAGAGAAAGGTCTTTTGTGTCCAGTTCAACAGCCCTGGATCTCTATATTGATGATATAGATGCCACACTTGGAATGGGCAGGAGCTGCCCCGAAAAATCTTTGAGTGGGTCACAGCTTGAACTCTGTTTGCATATAGCTTTCCAAACAATGCAGTGGCGATCTCTTTTTGCTGAGACCCTCTATGTCTATGTGCTTGTGGCAGCACTTTTATGGCTTGAGCAACCGCAGTTTTGAGGAGCATGGCCGGTAGACAACTGGCAGGTTTTTCATGAAACATCGGGCGCAGCGGAACAGCTTCCAAGAACCATAGAGCACCAGCCTTCTCTTGTAGTATTGTAGCCATGGGGAAGACGGATGCTCCAGTGGTGGTGGAGGGCGAGACCTTCGAGATCAGCCAAAAATCTGTGCGAGGACGTTTGATCGAGATTACCAGCTTCTTGAGCCACTTGACCCAAAGACTTGTGCAAGTGAAGTCAGGATACATCAAAGCTATTCAACACTGCTCTGGATATTTATGACGGTGAGTTAGTATGACATCTCTCTGGTTGGTTTGCTTGTTTTCACCCCCAGCACTCAACTAGTGGATCTTTTTAGGCCTTGGACTTCTCACTGGGTTGGGTCTCCTCTTCCGCAAAGTCCATCAGGACCAGGGAGGATCAGGCATCCCATATCCAACCTTCAAGTGTTGGTTGGAAAAGGTAGGTTTTGCAGTGATTTCGGTACTTCCAAATACCCAACTAAATAGCTAAGGAGCTAACAGCTACCAGGTTCTCTTCACAAGATCGCACTAATGCTTTTGATAAAACGGATGTACTGCGAATGGGCTTCATTCTAGGCAGAGATGTGTTGAGGGTTGGATGTGCGGTGGTCAGAAGGCAACTGTTGGGCAAACTTAACGCCGCGCCGTCATGATTCCCGCAAAATGAAGAGATGACACTGACAGGGGCTGGAATCCAGACAGTGCTTCGACCTGTTTTGGAACGCCCAAGCGAATCATGTCTACACATGTGCATCGGGCAGGAGGGGCTGTGGTCATGGACCCTGTCTGCCTTGGGCGTAGTGATGGTCACAAAACAGGTGCAGCTAGGGTTGTGGCATGAGGAGATGGGAATGGTTGTGATGTGGTCGGGCTGCGGGAATGATTTTTCGAACATTTTGGGAGGTACAGTAGAGACTTTGTCGGATGTGATTTTCCATTCGGGACCCGGGTGCACTTCACCAAATTGAATCTTTTCCTGTGAGGTCTGGGCCAAACGAATGGAAGCTACGATCATCCCTCGAATCATGGATCAGGTGCTTCCGCGCCAAAGCACCACTAAGTGATGGATGAACAAAGAACCGTCGGAAAAGCAAGGTGTTGAAATTCCAGGCCAAAATGGTGCAAACAAGTCCTGCAACAGATGATTGTTGCTTGCAAGCAGCAAGCGTCAACTTGTGGGCAGGTGGATCAATACTTTGAACCAGCTAGACGAGAATTGTTGAAAGGCATCAAGGGCAAGGTGGGGCATGGTCACTGCATGATGTGAGTTGGTTGAAAGTCACACCAAGTTAGTACAGGTGTTGGATTTGGGATGTGGCAGTGGCCCCTATTTGCGTTACTACCTGGAGACTTCTGCTGTGTCCAAAGTGGTGATGTTGGTCCCTTGGATTCGTGATTCATTGGCGTAGAAGCGGGGGAAAAGGAAAAGATTGGGGTAGTGACCAGTGTTGTGTCCCCACCGCTCATCGGCTTGGCACGACATCTTGGTCACCAAATCTCTTTCGAGGAGCCCAACACCAAGATGTGGCCCATCCTGGAGCAAAACATCGCTGAGGTCATTTGATTGGGCCAAAACATGTGCTGCACAAGGTATACAAATGTCTGCAAGAAATAGAATAAAAAAGATACATAACCAATGAAATGAGCTACCAGCAGATACTTCCCATCAAAACATCAGGGGACATGTTACTCCAAGTCATCCCCCAAAACGAGGTTCAAGTAGATGCGACATGATAAAGGCTCTTCCCTGTTGGAGGCTCAAAAAAAGACATCAGAGTTGGAAGTGGAGGCCACAAGTTGCTTTATCCAGGACTGTTAGGGTTGAGGATTGGGTCCAAAAAGTGTCCAAAATATAGTAGTGTCAGTGTCACTCAAGTTTTCCGTGCCCAACCACAAATCAATGATTTATGGAGGATTGTGTGCCAGTCTTGCCAATCTTTAGAGACTTTACTTCTAGGAGTGGCAAAATTTGAGTGCACAATCTATGTGTACATGTAGATTAAGTTTTTTTTGTATGGTCAGTTGTTGTTCTTCAATTCTGTTGGACATAGCAGCAGCTGTCAAACGTTGAATTTGAGCTCAAGCTGGCCCAAGAAATATGCAGACAACAAAGGCACCTATAACTCCTAAAGCCGCACCTGATCTTGAGTTTCACCTATCAGCAGTCAGCAGGGTTTCAGGGATCACATGTTGAAATTTGAGCCCCTGATTTTAGAGCAGTTTTTCCGGTGATCATATTGGTTCAAGACAACTCCCTCGATGGCGCAGTTCCTGTGTGGCGCTGCGAATGGGTCGTTTCAACAATGACAAATCAAACAAAGTCGCTGCATCCGAAGCTTGGGTCTTGTTAGGAATGCTTGCAGGATCCAAGGTGCTACCCAGTACCCTGGTAAATCCCCTGCTTCCCTCGAGGTCAAAAACATATGGCAAAATGTACAATTGGACAGCATCAGGTTGCTGTTGCACTCTCCCACAGCTCTGCTTTCCCTTTTTGAGGAACCTGGGTCGCATCAGCCGGCGCCAAGCTGACGCTGTGGTGGAACAGAATGGCTTTCTTTGGGGAGCTTCGTTCTCTTGGCTGCAGGAGGAACTTTATGGGTGAATAGCATCGTGTCAGGTGAGGTAGGCGGCGCACTAAAAGTGTAGTCTAGAAGAGGAACCTTCTTCCCCAGAATGACAGTACTTCTATTGCATTTAATCGAGGGTTGATGGAATATGATCCCATTCACTGTTATTCACCCAGAATAGTCCTGTTCTATCTTCTCTAGGATGACCATGGTGTTGGACCACTCCACGAAGATTGTCACAGGTTCCAGAAGCAATGCAGATACCCACCATCGCCCCTCATTTCCATAAATGCGGGCGTTTCAAAAACATGACATGTGCTAAAGAACCATGTCTGGTGAGACTTTGAGTCACAACATTGAACTGAGGTTGGATTTTTGGTTGGTGGCGGGCAGCTGTGTTTTCAGCATCCTGCTCTGTTTTTGGAGCGCCATCGCAGCCGTGGAGTTTCAAACATGGCGCTGGCGTGGGCTCTCCAAATCTCGTGACAAGGCACCGGAGCCACCCGCACAGAAACACAGAAACACTTAAACATCTTAAACACACAGTTGAACACATGATGCCATATGAATTGTAGCCCAGAATAGGTGTATATATGATCATATATGTATATTAGTATTTCTTGAGTGTATAGTCAATAGATAATAGATCGCTGTTGACAAGCATGTAGGTTTTTGAGCGGGGCTCATAAGCTAATCATCCATTGTGATTGAGCTGAAATCATAAGTGCAGTCTCGCCCATCTTACAGTGAAGATGCTGACGGCAAGAAACATATTGGAAGGCTCTGGGCACCACACCACAGGAACAGCCCAGACTATCAGACAAAAGTCACAATACAGCAGATGCTGGGAAACATGCCTTTGAGGGTCTTAATTAGATCCGCTGCAGAGCAAATGGGCAAGCAACTTTCTTCAATGCTTTCATCTTGTCTAATTGCTATGAACACATTAGTCAACTCATTTCAAATTGTTTGAGTCATTGAGTTGTTGTAGTGACTCTCCGACTTTTTTGAAGGGTGTCTGGGAAGCCTTAGGAACTGGTCCCTTTGTGAAACGGCCTGTACCACCAACTGTAGTTAGCGTAGTCTTGCCAGACGCAGCAGAAGTTTGGGTCAAGCGCTGTGACCGAACCGCTGCTGCGGCGGCATCCAGAGCAGTTGGGCTTTGTCCATCGCGTGATCTTCCAGGCCAATGGCAGGTTCCTGTCAGCACGTGACGGCCAAAAGTTGTGCCATACTTCAGGATGATTGCCAGGTATTCTCACAACACATGATGTGGCACCTCTTTGAACATGGGTTACATGTGTTACTATGTCATTGGGTTTTAGATGCAGGGCCTGAGTATTGTGGTGCATGTTGCTGGAGATTTTTGAACGCTCAAATAGAAGGACCAGAGAGGGCATGAAACCATTCTATCAGAGTTAGAATTGGATGGAATTGGCAGATCTTCAAATCACGACTTGGAAGTAGAGGTCGCAATTCGGACCTGATGGTTTGCACATGATGGCAACACTGCCATGGAGCTTCACAGCTTGCGGTGATGAGAAGATATGAAGTAGTCAACAAACAGCAAAACCATGCTGCCGTTGTGTTTTGTAGTCTGAAAGTCGAACAATTCCATCGTGAAGTGCGTTTAACAGGCTTCCCAAAATAGTTTATACAACTTGGCAGCTTTCCATATCATGGAATCGGATTGATTGGCATTGATGAATCTATCTTCCACCTCTCCAAGCTTGCTGGAGTTTGTAACAGGCTGGACGCTTTGGTGAAAACTTTGCCTTCTACTCTGATTTGGCCTTGCGCGGGGCGCTTGCAGCTTCCTTTTGTGCTGCGACCTACCGAATGGAGTGCTTAGCATGGTGGCACCAGCAGGGATGGGAGATGAGCTACTTGGTGCCATCGACATAAACTTCAGTGCTTGATCTGTGGAGTAGCTCAGAGTGTCAATCAGCCAGGTAAAAATGCATAGCTTTCAAAGGTAGGCCACATTCAGCCTTTGTGGGAGCCATGGGGTGCACAAATTCTGCATGCACAGTCACGCCGTGGCCCTCTACTCTTTTCTTAAGGCGACTTGTATACGAATCACAGATCTTGAACTCTCCCATCCAGGTGATATTCACTGATGTGCCACCTTTCGGTCGACGTTCTTGTGTTGTCCATCTTCCAGTCTGAGTTTTCTATGGTATATACTCTTTTCGTGTTATCCATGCAGTCCATGCATTGAAAAATTAAGTTGCAAAGACACCAAGGTTATGTGGTGGTCATCGTGGCCTTCAGCTTCTATACCGACCTGGGCACATCTGTTTTTCTCGCCTGGACGGGGTTTTATGGAACGCTTCTCCCTGTAGCCAACTGTTGGCTGATGTTCCTTGGCTGAGGTATCATCCAAAGACATGAGGGAGCAATCTTGCGTGATGAGTTTTTTTTGGGGGTCTGTTGGGTGTGATCTGAACAGCATCAAAAGTCATGGTACTTAGTGCGGGACTAAGTCTCTATCTTGGATTTTGCCAGCTCTTAGGTTTTTCCTCTTTCCATATGGCGCCGCCACTGGTAGCTTTTGGGCGCTGATCTTTGGCTATAGCAACTTCCTTATCATCATCCTGTCACTCAGCATAAGGACAGCTGGGATAGATACGACTTGAGATGTACAAATAACTGGAGGAGTGCAAACAGGTTGCAACATAGCAATTACTACGATACAGGCTGTCAGAATTGCAATCTGAACCAGGCACGGATTGACACTTTTCATCGATCCGTGTGCCTCTGTGCGTTGCATTGATCCGTGTGATCTGTGTGGACTAAGGCTGACCTTCGTCCTGAACTTTGCAACGAATGCCAAGATGTATACCTTGAGTTGGCAGGCATACTTCACCATGTGCTTCCTGAATCCATTTGACGAGACTAGGCAGGGAAGAGATGTAGATAAGATCTTGAAGATATTTTGGCAGATCAATCTGGGCAGAAAGCCTGAACATTTATATTGGTGGTTGCAATTTTCTGAGAGAGATGCACAGTGTGAATACACGGATGTTGAACTCGTACTGATATACAAAATATAGTACCGTAAATTTATCATATGTATATTCTACCGTATGTGAATGCCCCACCCCCCCGTTTTTTAAGTAGGGGATCCATATCACTTGCGAGAGGGGGAGCATCCCAATATGTGCAGGTGCACATATGTATCCACCTACTCATCTATCCACCTACTCATCTATCCACCTATCCATCCATCCATCCATCCATCCATCCATCCATCCATCCATCCATCCATCCATCCATCCATCCATCCATCCATCCATCCATCCATCCATTTTTCCATCTTTCTATCTATCTATCTTTCTTTCTTTCTCAATCAATCTATCTATCTATCTATCTATCGATCTATCTATCTATCTATCCATCTATCTATCTATCTATCTATCTATCTTTCAAGCTTGCGTGTTTTGACATAACGACTTCGAAGGCCCCATCATCACTCGATTCTCAAGAATCATCTCGGTTCAAGTCCTTTGGGTGCAGGCCAGCACTTGTATGGTCGGTTCCCCCTCGTTTTGGTCTTTGTTTGTGGGATCCCATCTTTTGAGATATTTGTGGGAAGATTCCTCTGCAACACATCTCAGAAGTGAAATATCAGTGCTGAGGGTTGAAGTTCATAGAGCGAAGGTGGCCGGTGGGTGCTGTTGACACCGGATCTCGATTTACATGTAGAAGACCTCAGCACCCACCGGCACACCGTCCTTGGGCGACATGCACCATTCCCAGCAGCAATTGCCAACCAATGCTACATCTTTGATGAGATCACAAAGGCTGAGTTGGAACGCCAACGTCGGTTGGCCAAGACAATGGGGTCGATCCTGGATGATGCAGCACACGTGACAGTTGACATGTTGCAGTGGGTGGTGGCCGATGTTTCGTCACCCAAGTTTGGCAGGCCCATTCCACAAGAGCTTCATGATGACATCATTGCTTTGGGACAGCATGGGCTTGTGAACTGGGATGGCGACACTTTGTATATCAGAGAGCTGGAGCAAAGTGAGATCAGTGGTTTTGTTGAGCAGAACAAAGAATCAGTTGGGGACTTACGCACCCTAGGGGACCATCGCGATGCCCAGGGCCACAGGCATTTGGGTTTTCAAGAGGCCCTCAACCTGATGAGGGAGACCAAGTTTGACGACTGGAGTTTCAAGGGACCACGATCGGTCCTAGAGTACCTTCGGTCAGTCTTGCAGGGACCTGGAGATTTGATCAGCTATCACAACATGTGGGTGAAGGTCTTCCGGCATTGCTCAAAATTCTGCGGTGTCACATGAGCATCATCATCTTTGTGAGACTCTTCGGCTTGCAATCTCCAAGGATCAATTAGATGTGAGCAACTTAGCCAGCTTTGAGGCTATCACACGACGCCTGATAGTGTTGGAGATTGCCACTTCTCGCTCACCTTCAGCACCAGACTTCCAAGGCCTCGACCTTGTCGCAGAAGCCCCAGTGAGTGCCCACGGACAGGCCAATACCAATGCCATGAACTTGTGGATCACGGAAAGGCTGAAGGAAAGGGCGCAAATTCAGAAACAGAGTCGATTGTTTCGTGAGGAGTTCAGCAGACGAGGCAAACAGGTCAATGAGGGTGGCGGTGATGAAGGAGGCGGCAAACGATGGAAGAACAAGAAGAAGAATCAGGGGAAAGGTGGAGGAGATGGAACCGGGGCCTCGGGCTCCGGCGGGCAACAGTAGCCCTTTTCTTTTTGACCTTGACCTGTGGTATGCTGCTAGACCGGTCAAGTTGTTCGAACTAGTGGCATGGACGGCTTGCGAAATCGCCGTCGACATGGGGATGTTTTCCCTCTCCCACCGCATCTCCTGAGGAGTGAGGCAGTGGCTAGGGGCATCCAAGAACCACAGCAGGCGTATTGGGCTGGACAATCCTTGAACAAGCTTGCTTTGCATGGCCATCTTAATTCATTGTCAGATCAGGTTTTGCGCTCCAATCTCTCCCTTACAGCTGCTCAGAACTCTGCTTGTGACAGAATCTTGCATTCGATTGGGATGTATGGAGACTGCCCACAGGAAATTGATGCGGAGAAGGCTTTAGCTGGAATGAGGAGGGATAAACCCTCTTATGATGGGGTTCCCAGCAACTTGGCTTCCTACGATGCTAGGAAGCTCAAAATTTTGAGGAAGTGTACTCAGCCGCAACTTATTACTCAGTTTTTGCCACCTCAGGCTGCCGCTATGGTGAAATCTTTTCGAACTGCAATTCTTCAAGAGCCATCGGATTCACTTGAGACCATTCGTCCCTACTGGGACCCCCTTTTGCGTTATGATGCCAGAGCCCGACTCGATTTCATTGTTCAGTTGTTCGAGGCTGGGTTGATGGAACTTTGCACCGAGCCCAAGTCATTTGTTGGAGTCTTTTTCGTGAAAAAGAAGACACCTGATCAAATTAGAATGGTGATAGATAGTCGGTGCACCAACCGGTTGTGCCGCGACCCTCCAGTCACCAGATTGGGTTCGTCTCGATGTTATGCTGACTTACAACTGGACAGATTGCAAGGGACTCCTGGACAACCATTGGCATGGGGTCAGGAAGCTGATGTTGATGACTGTTTTTATCGGTTCTCAATTCCACAGCTTTGTGAATATTTTGCAATTGACCATCCCCTTTCCAAGCCTTTATGGCAAGACTTGGGAGTGAGCTGCAATCATCATGGTGTTGCTGATAACTCCTTGCTTTTTCCATGCTTCAAAGTTGTGCCAATGGGTTGGAATTGGGCCCTTTTTCTTTGCAACGAAGCGGTGGTTCAGATTTCTAAAAATGGGTCACCGTGGGCCGATGGCTACTTGAGAGAGAAGAAGACTGTTCCTCAGTTAGATGAACATCGCACTGTCATTGGGGTATACGTGGATAATATCACAATTCTGGGCCAATGCAAGGATGATGTGAGGCGAAGGGCAACTGTGTTACAACAGGCCTTTGATCAAGCCGGAATCCCCATTAGTTGGACACAAGATGAACCTTCTTCATGCCTGGATAGCGTTGGTTGTGTTCTGGACTTGCAGTCAGGGGTTCTTATGAATAAACCCAAGCGGGTTTGGAACTTCGTGCGGGCGAGTGCTGCATTGCTTAAACGCCGGAAGCTTCATGGACAGGTGCTGCAGGTGTGGGCTGGTCATTTCACAGCATTGTGTGGCATCAACCCGTGTTGTCTTTCTGTACTGGATCATGTTTACAGGTTCATCCAAAAAGCTTTAGATGGGAGAATACAGGTGTGGTCACAAGTTCGCCGCGAAATCAAGACTGCATCATCCATTGTGTGGCTCACCTGGAGGAACTTAGCTTCAGGTCTGATGAGGGTTGTGGAAGTTGGAGACTCCGCTACTTCAGGATACGCCTTGATGTCTTGCAAACCTTCGGAGCGCATCATTCGAAATACAATCGGGGTTCACGAGAGATGGCGATTCATTCCCATGCCAAGTGAGCTTCGAGAGAAGGCTGATCAACTGGACATTGCAGGTTTTTCAAAAATCCTGACTGATTTGCTTTCACCTCACGATGCTCCGGAGACCAAACCTCAAGGTGTTTTCAAAGCAGCGGGACTTTCAACAGACTATGCTAAGTTTGTCATTGGTGCTATGGATGATCATGGGGCCCTGAAGACTAGTGCAATTCGTTCACAAGTCCGTGCATCTCCTTTTAAAAGAGCTGACATCGATGTGCCCTTGTTGAACCTTTGGATGATTTCTTTCAAGATGCGTCGCATTTTCGACTGTTGTGGGCAAGACGATGGAAGGATGGAGACGAACACATTCTGATCAAGGAGAGTCGGGTCCTCCTTTCTATCTATCTATCTATCTATCTAATCTTCTATCTATCCAATCTTCTATCTATCTAACCTTCTATCTATCTATCTATCTATCTATCTATCTATCTATCTATCTAATCTATCTATCTATCTATCTATCTAATCTTTCTATCTATCTATCTATCTATCTATCTATCTATCTATCCTTCTATCTATCTAATCTATCTGTCTATCTGTCTATCTGTGTATCCATCTTTCCATTTGTCCATCTATCCATGATTGCACCTTCTTCGCAAGTTCTTGGCTTGTCTGCCCACAGGGAGTGGTGGAGGATGGAGATACCGTTTTGGTAGCATCACTGCTTTTTGTGAGGTTCCAAGAAATCACTTCAAGAGACTTTCCATTTCTTGGTCGGCATATCTGCTTGCCCATTTGACATGCAAAGTGCATGGCATCAAGCATTGTAAGGTAGCCACACAGTGCCAAGGATACCACCTTCAGCTGCGGCATCGGCGATGTTCAGCTGCACAGTGCAGAGACGGGAGCTTTGATGGGTACTGTGATTGGCTGTTTGATGGCCGTCTTGGTGGCGGTCTTTCCGACATGCATCTCAGCACTCGGCCGCGCACAGCATATGAGCCTTTGTTCGAAGTCTACAATGACGATGATGTTGTTGATGTTGATGATGATGTTGATGTTGATGTTGATGTTGATGTTGATGATGTTGATGTTGATGTTGATGTTGATGATGTTGACGTCGATGATGTTGATGAAGATGAAGATGAAGATGAAGATGAAGAAGAAGAAGAAGATGATGATGATGATGATGATGATGATGATGATGATGATGATGATGATGATGCTGGTGCTGGTGCTCGTGGTGGGGGCGGTGGTAGAAGTGATGGCGAGTAAAGAATACATGTTGGGACGATCACAAGCTGAACGGGCCAAGCCCATCCAGTTGCTTGGCTAAGGATCCTTGAGGTTGTGTGGTGCCACGGCCGCTTGTTGGAGCAGCTCCTTGACCATGGTGGGGCCCACATGCAGGAGTTCAATCGTGACAAAGTTTTTGGAAGGTGCTGGTTGGCCACGTGCTTTTTCAATTAATTCTCCTCTGCCCGGCTGCTGGCTACACTGTTTTTTCACCCCTCCTCGTTCCAGGAGCATACAGCAGTGGTTTTTGCAGAGGAGGTGAGGGGCTTGCAGGAGCAGCTTCGACAGATCAAGACGCTTTTGCAGAGTAGTTGGTGCTTTGGCAATGGACCGTTGCGGCTGTTGGGTTTGGACACCGGACAGGCACCGAAAAGGCACCAGAAGTACAACCCTGCAAAGCTGCCTGTACAGTTTCTGCCTGGTCAGCTAAATGGATGCAGTGTTGGGCGTGCCAAGTTGCCAAAAACACCACCCTCTCGGCCCTCTGTTATCTCCAGCATCCAGACCGGTGGACCGGAAAGCAAAACTGAGGTGGGAATGTTTCGATCTCGGATCGGCTGGAAGATCAAGGGCCTTGATGATACACTTTTGCGGTACCTTGGAGGTGTTGAATGACTGGCTGGAGGTGGGGTCCAATGGTGGAAGTTGGGCAGAAACTGACACAACAGCCTTTGCCAGGCCATGGTGATGGCTGTCCAGCAGCATTGTCCCAAAGGTGGGGTTTGGATTCGCCTGATCATGGACTCCAGTTCTAGGTATATCTCGGTACATAAATATCGTCTATACTCTTTACGCACAGCTATATATATATATATATATGTATATATATATACATATATGTGCGCACTACATCATTGTACATATGTATTATGTAGTGTATTTCATGAATCAACAGAACTTGATGTAATGCAATCTCATTTGATTTCGCTTGTTGTACAGATAGAATTCAAAGTCCGTCCGCCCCACAGCATGTGATGCAGTCAAACATCATTTGATCATCATATTCTTTGCATAGAGGCACATAGGTGAGGATTGTATTCAATGGCCAAAGATCATGACCCTACCCTCCGCACCCCAAGTGGATTGCACTAGGCAAGTGTGATATTTTTTCAGCCAAACTTTTTTACGCCTTCTGGCCCGAGCAAACATAGCAACTTGCGCAGATGGACGTGGTCACACCTTTGATTACATCAAAGAGGAGCTGTCGGAGTTGACTTTCGCAGCAGATGTGGCGCTATATCATTGTGCCTCTCTGGCTGTGAAGGGAGCGACTAATACCAAGAGCCTCAAGGGATTGGACGTGTCTTTGGTGGCCCTGGAGGATGGGGGAGTGAGATGGATTGGAGCAGAGAAGTGATGTGTCTTTGAAACTTGCACCTCGGAAGTAAAGAAAGGACCCCCCTGTACACCACACACAAACATGTATGTATATGCAGGTATATTAAATATATATATATATATACACACATATACGTAGATTATATTTACTGTACATATATGTATGCTCTGCTTATGGACCTGGTTACAGCCCAATGTTCCTATCAATCGTGGATCTCACTGGCATGGCTATCATGTGAAGTAAGTGCTGTGAACAGGACGCAGAGCGAAGTCTGGCCAAGAGTTTTGCTGAAAGAAGGCTGCAAGAAGTACAGAAGTCGCTGGTGGAGGCGACTTGATGCTACCATCCTGAAGAAATCATGTTCCTAACCAGCTCGACGACCTAGCGTTCTGGATGTTGGACTGCCGGATGGTGTTGGGAAAACTCTGACTTCTTATTTTCTGATGAAAAAATGACTTGACCTGTGAAATCAAATTCCCAGAAAGACGATTGATTTTTTGATTATATAGATCCAGGATTTGGGGATTCGGGGGTTGGAAATCACAAACGACCAGGTTTTCTCTTCAGCAGAGTTGCCTCAATTGGCTTTAGCATCCAGCCTCAGTGGTTATAGCGACTTGGATGTTGCGGACGTCGGACCAAGAGGGTCAACAATTTTTGAATTTGAAATCTTTATCTTTTAAATCCCCAAAAACACGGACGAGTTTAACCCAAAGGGGTTTGTCCGCATGTTTTCAATGTGAGACACCTGTTTCTCCAAACCGAAATTTCACGGTCGAGGTCAGAAGGTGGCAGAGCACCTAGCCACCTTTCAGAGACCTTTGGAGCGTGTAGGTCCTTGCCGTGGCCTATGGAAGGGGTACCATGGCAACGGGGATGGCAACGGGTGAGGGAAATTTCGGGTCCATGAACACTTTTGATCACTGTTTGTTTCGGTTGCTGATTGCAGAGAGGCATGAAGACTTCTCTGATTTATTCATGGAAATCTTTTGCAAAGTCGACTGAAGTTTTTGTGTACGTATGAGGTATTGTTGACTTTGGATGAAGCATGGAACATTATTCCTCATATTGAACTTCATACTTGAATGTTCAGACGTATAAACATGTATTTATATGTATATATATATGTATATATATATATAAACAGATGTAGATAGCGAAATGCATACAAACATAGATAGACAAATACAAAATGAAACAGAGGTAGAACAATCAACACATATATGCCAATAAAACAAATACATAAAGAAATGGAAAGAAGGAAACATGCAATGTACACATATAGACAGTATATGTATCTACACCTCTCTGTATATTGATTTTGCCTGAGGTTTCTTGATTTGTTTCCCGAAAACCCTTGCAGATGGACAGCCTGGAGAGCTGTGACTTGTAGTCACTCGTTGCAGCCAGCGGGGGAGATGCCATGCATTTGGAACAACCCTTTAGGCAACACTTCTTCGTACTCTTCAAAACCTTACGTGAAGTTCTTGGAAGGGAGAAAAAGATGATACCTACCGGTATCTCTAAATCTCTTTGTAATGCGGAGCGAAAGATACCTCAAGCACATATTGGTATGATGCTTTGATAGTTTCTAAGGTCTGTTTCTGGTCCAAAACTTGTCTAACAATCGATTGATCCTACAGGGCAAGGATTGAGATGGATGGATCATGGATATATATCAACAAGTCCCACTTTGGAGCTTCCGCAGAAGTGTGTCTCAAGTCTGCTCAGGACAGTGAAACTCCAGTGGTTTCCTACATGTCCAGTTTCTCAAGACTTTTTCTTTGCCAGGTTCCCTCATTTTGAGACATCCCTCTCCGAGTTCATTACCCGCCCAGGTAATGCCAAGCTCTTTGCCACTTTCCTGGTGTGTTTTTTTGTGGGGCGTCTGGGTCTGGGCAGTGGCTTCTCCGGGAAGCCTTTGATCCCAAACTGGAATGCCACACCGGCTGGGACTGTGGCATATCTC
>DF240836.1:87352-99701 GCA_000507305.1 Breviolum minutum Mf 1.05b.01
CTACCTCGAACTCATCATCATCTATCATCATCATCATCATCATCCTTATCCCTCCTCCTCCTCCTCCTCCTCCTCACTCATCATCATCATCATCATCATCATCATCATCATCATCATCATCATCATCATCATCGTCATCGTCATCGTCATCGTCATCATCATCACCATCATCATCATCATCATCATCATCATCATCATCATCATCATCATCATCATCATCATCCTCATCCTCATCGTCATCGTCATCGTCATCGTCATCGTCATCGTCATTGTCATCGTCATCGTCATCATGATCCATCATCCATGATCCATCATCCATCACCATCCATCATCCATTGTCCGTCATACATTTCATCCTCATCCTCCCCCTGCTCACCACCATCATCACCACCATCATCATTGCCTCCTCCTCATCATCATTATCATCATCATCAGCAACAGCATCAACAACAAAATCTCTCATATTGTAGCATACTTGGGCGACCACCAAGGATTCTGGAAGAGGTGAGGGAACGTTTGCTGCAGCAAGATTGCCTACAACTACCTGGATATCTCTTGGAAGATCGGTTCCTCGCTCGCATAAAGTCACAGCAACTAAAGCCTTTGAAGGACATCAATGGGCTAATGTAGAGGAAAGATACAGGAGGTAAATGTCGCGGTCACCATTGGTGGGTGTTTATCAAAACCCACATTGATATTACACATCATATCATCCATCTTCACCCTTGGGTTGGGGGGACACGGGCTTCCGCCAGCCATAGCTTCTGCCTATCGGAAAACCATTAGCAACGCATATCTTGCGTACAAACCTGGTCGTGACTCGTGTACATTGCCAAGGCTTTGCGCAGTGGCCATGTTCCTGTTGATGTTTGAAGCCTTGGCGGAGAGGCGGGCGTGAATTTTTTTTGGTCACAACATGAGGAGGGGATTTTGCTGGGTAAACCGTCGAAGTGTCACGTGATATTGGAAAGAGACATACCGAATAGGGCAGGAATTCCGTACGCATGACCTGAATTCAGATTAGTGAAATAAGATGAAATAAGTGCACTTCAGCAGAATTCACCCCAATCTTCGTGTTGCAATCTTGGGTTGCTCCAGCTTCAGCAGTATTTGAGTGATATTGTGGCAGGGTGCGGCTCTTGGAAGAAGCAGTGTTGAAGCAGCCAGAGATGTGGCAACTGCTGGGTGAGCGGATAATTCCTAGGGAGATGTCTTTGGAGGGACTGGAGCTTTGAGATGCCAAACAAAAGGATGAAAAAGGTGGAGAAGGGAGGAGTGTTTGGGTGTTTTCTTTACTGTTGCTGCTCAACAGTGATAGTTGATTATCCCCTTTGAAGTGAGAAATTATACCCAGCTGAAATTCTTCTCAATGTCATGGGAGTTTTTTTCTCCCACCTGAAGTGTTTCTTCAGGACCTTCCGGGTGGAGAAGTCTTCGACTGCGTGGTTTTCGGCAACGTCCTGTGTGAAGTGCCGGACCAGGAGGTTTCTTGGTGGACCAGTGGAGCTGGATGGGATGGATGTGATGATTGGGTCCCCGTGATGGAAGAAGAAGCATCCACTTCCCCTCAAATTGCCCCAAAAACATCCCTAAAATCCCTAAAAACTAGAGTATATGTGTTGTGAAGTATAGTGAATAAGTTACCTTCCTTTGCCAAATCTCCCGGGCCCATGAAGTTTCACCACGAAACTGAGGAGGTCTTTTGCCACGTGAACCGTTTGCTGAAGCCCGGAGGGCGGGTCTACTTTTCAGAACATACCTTGAGCTCCACAGCGGTGACGCGGTTTTTGCAGCACTTGGCCTCGCCTTTTTGGTGGCCTGGTGACACGTGGTGAAAAGATAAAATCAACGTCTCCTAGCAACACTTGCCACTCATTGGCGAATCATGGTATCGTAGGTTTGAAATTTGGTACAATCTGAGCGTGAATGTACACGTGCTTGGGTAATGATGGATCCTGGATATTACAGTAACCAATTGGCTTGTGTTCTGTGTGCCGCTGTCAGCCATCTGTTTTACCGAGAAATCCTCAGGCTTTGTCATTGCAATCGTGACTCCATCGGCAAGTTGAGGCAACAAAATTGGGTCAAGGAGCCACAAACTGCCAGCTTTGAGCGCAGAAGTCGCCAATTCCAGTTGGGTAACAATTGCAATGAAGGACAACTTTTCGAAACTATCATGCCACTATATGCCACTTGGAAAGGGATTGTTGTTTTTTTCCAAGCCATGAGTTCAATTCTGCCAATTCTTTTTCTCCCCCATGTCTATCAATAAGACTCAACAAGATCTCTGCATTCGTGGGAAGCTTTTTTTGATTGTTTTCATGAGATTGCTTCCTTTGATGTCACTGATCACCTCATTTCAGACCTCAACAGCATGCTGGTGAGTCATTACCTCATCCTCATCCTTACGCAAAACCTCCGTTTCAACGAGACGTTTGAATTTTTGTCACTCCAGGAGTTACATACCTGGACCTTTGGGCTGTGCTTTCCAGTGAATCGCTGGGAGTTGGGAATTGCCATCAAGGCATGAACATATCCGTCTAGATCCTGAAGGTTGGCCGCGAAGAAGTCTAATAAGTGTCTTCCATTGGTATTTGCGTGCATCTATGAATGCGTATTGATCTACAATGTGCAAATCATAAATGCATTCACCACCTCATGAAATTTCTTTACTTACATATGCAAATGCATATAGTTGAACAACTAGGTTAGCAATGACATGCAGAAGTTTTAGTGCTCGCCGTCAGAGCTGCTCGAGCTGTACAGTGCCGTACCTCGGCAAGCTTGAAACAGAAAGCAGTTGGAACCCAACTGGAAGGACCTGCTGCAAGCCGCAAGTGCTGCGCGGGAATGGCTGCAATTGCAAAAAAGAAGGAGAGTCACACCAAAAAGTGTTTGATATTGAACTCTAACATGGTAGTGTCCATCATGTGCCTCCCTCCCCCCAAAAAACAACCAAAAAAAAATAAATTAAAAAATATATATATATATATATATATCATTTTTGTGTTCAGAAGGCCAAGTGGATTGGCTTGCATCGCTAATTCGGATCTCTGGATCCAGGTGGTGGCTCAGATGTCCAAGTCCCTAGAGTCCACCATTGCAGAGGATGAGGTTCATGAGAAGCTTTGCCAACAAAAACCTGGGGTGATTGGTAACCAAGTTTGGTAGCCACCACACACTTACCCTCCCGGAAATCAACAGTTTGCCCCTGAAAATTGATGATTGGAAAATTAACTTCATTTTGGGAAGTTTCAGGTAGGGTTAAAAAAAATCCAACCCCCCAAAAATAAAAATATCGAAAGGTACAGTACATATATAGTTTAGCAAGAAAATGATTCCCAAACGCTCCCGGGTTCAGGCTGTCGGAATGTTGATTCAACATTCCTTCGAGGGAAGAGTCGCGAGAATCCAAAAAGACCAGTGTGACTCGCGAAAATCCGGAAACATCCCAAAATATCTAAAATCCATATAGATCTAGGGTAGAGGTGCTGCAATAGCTATCATCTTCATTTGAGTTTCATCAGCCAAAGTGGTTCGGTTTGCCAGGCCGAAGCTGAAACCTTGACACCTTCACCAGCGGCTTGTGGCAAGTCTTCCCCAAGCAGTGGGGTCAGCAGCCGTTGGAGGCCCTCGATATGGTATGATATGCTTGGGTAGCCAATGGATGCAAATGGTACTGGCTGAAATCAAGGTTTACATTTGCATTTTGTTTGCTGTCAAATTGAAAAGTCTAGCTAAAATTGCTTTGAAGTTTGAATTTTGCGATTAATCTCAAGATATGTCAGTATGAATACAAGAATAAGCGGGTGTAATAGCGATCCATACTTCTTACTTTATACATTATTATGACATTATGAAATTGCACACCCACACGGACCAGATGTTTTATTTCATGGCAGATTGTGAGATGCTTGCGACATGGCCATTCGGCTGACGACAAGTCGCAAGATCTGGGGCTGTGCCAAAACCCCAACAAAAACCTTTGATGGACAAATTCTGCATCTCATAATCAGGAGAGTATGACACGTGATAAATACAATTACTGTACTGCAGGGACATGGTGCCCCTGTACAGGTCCGAAAAGCGGCGCTGAGTCAGGTTGTGCCGCAGGTGACGGGGAACCATGCTGCCACGCTATAGATGTTGCTGTCCCACAAAAGGCATGATGGATAGAGGCAGAAGATAACTGAGAGATTATATAAGATGTTGCAAACTGACTGCGGCTCCTGTAACAAGTCCACATAAGATGTTAGAGACGAATTGGTAGCTGCTTGTTGTTGCTGGTGTTGCAGCAGGAGCGCCCTGCTTCCAAGCAGCCATTGTGAGTGACGCTCCGGGTGAGTGCATCGGGGCGCTGGATGCACAGAATTTAAGGCTAAGGACAGCTGACCGGTATGTGCGAACCTTTTGAATACAAGCTTCCAGGAGACGTGAGACGCATCAACAAAACAACAACAACTTGCCAACATAAACAACTTATAACAACTTGACATGACTTGCCGACTTGTTTGTAGGAATTTTAAGTGAAAAAGGCCCTATCGCTGATCGATTTGTGTCTGAGACTCGGTCAAGTGATCAGCATTCTCGAGATGACACTAACACAATCCACTTGGCCAGCAGGAAAGCCATAGCAACGCATGGAAGGCTATCCAGTGCTCCTAATTCGATTTTGCATTGGCGATGTGAAGGCACCAAAATGAAGAATCCAAAAGTGTGAGTGAATGCGATGGAGCTTCACCAATCACCTTGACGACGTATTGTCTGGAGAGTAGTGTTGCAGCTAGTAGGGTTTCAAAATATGTATGGCTCATACATATTATATAAAAGTAATGACTAATGAATCATGTTTATCTGGGATACAGTGATGGGGACCTGGCTAAACCAGCATTGACTAGCCTTGTATATGGGTGTGAGTGACAGGAACCCTCGTCACTTCTTGGCCTTGGCTCAAAAAGTGATGCCATTGGGAGATGCATGAGGGGTACAGCCTCAAACTCAAGGGTCACCCGCGGTCACCAATCACACAGATACGTGGCCAGTTTTCGGTATGTCAGGTTGTAACATCAAGCCCTCATCGTATACCCTCTGATCACTGATGCCTCCAGCAGAATCTTGCATCTCACATCACAGTCCGGCAAAGCATACCTTTCTGGGCAAAGGATGGTAAAGGTAGGCCTGCAGATCTCCACCAAACTGCTCAGCTGATTTTGATATTCCTCTATTTCGAAGCAGGGACTCTAAAAAGCCCAAACCATGGAAACATGATATGTTTTTGCCAAGGGCCCGACGAGGGACCACAGAACCCTTGTGGATAGAGCGCGGCGTGCTCATTGCCATGGTGGCTTGGTGACACCCGATTCCACGCCATGGCGTGGCAATGTCTTCAGGCTGCTGACAACAGCGTTGTAGATGCCCAGCCACTGTGCCACCCTAAAAGGGGGTTATAGTGAAGAATTGGTCTCAGGATTGTGGAGGTTGATGAAATATCCATGAGAAACCCCCGCCAGGTGTGGTATGTCACCATTGTCTTCCTGGTCGAGGCGGTTGTAAAGGATGCATCTCGGACCAGTCACTGTGTCACAGTGGTGGCTATGCAAATCTGCTGCAAATGTGTTACGACAAAATGCCTGCAATTGAGGCTGGCGCATTCACATAGTGCATTATGTATCATTCACCCATTCGATGCATTTCATACCGGGCTTTTCCATTGCTATAGTCTGCCCGATCATCCAAATGTTCTGTCTTGCAGCGGGTCACATGGGAAATTGTCTCCGTAGTCCGAAACCGTGCAGTGGAACCAGGAATGTCAGGGAATGGTGCCTATTAAGGGAACTGCATAGGAATCCTACTGTCAAGACACCCTCCACACGAGGAATGTACTGCAAATGATTCGCCTAGTCTTTGAGATTTGGCTCCCAGAGTCACATTGTTCCAGCTAATTACGATGGATAGGTTTGGACAGGGAGGGCACCATCTCTAGTTGGTGATGGTCATGGTCATGGCTGGTCAGAGAGCTTCAATATTTTTGGTAGCCACTGGCTACGAGAGTTGTCATTGTTTGCGAGGTCAATATCCAGATGAACAATCATTTGGTCCAGTTTCTGGACCTGGGGGTGGCAGCGGGTGGCTGGGGTAGTATATATATATATACATATGTGTATTTGTATGTAATGATATATATATATATGCGTGTAACACATAATATTTACATACGCATAACTTCACATCATTATATATCATTACATATCTATAGATATACACATATGCATAAATAAATAGTAGATAAATAAATGAATACATAAATATATGTATTTATACAAATATAACTGCAGAAAACGATGGTAATTAGTGCTATTCTGGCCAATTTTTGAGGAAAAGAGGAAACAATTTCCGGCTGGTCGCTGGAGGAAAATCTCAACTCTATGAAAATTGACCAAATGACACTGCAAACAACGACTCCCAAAAAGGTTTGTTTATAAGAGACAAATCACTTGCAATTTCTTGGAGTTCCGGAAAGATCTGGAAGGATGATGAAAGATGGCAAAACATGCCGTAGGAGATTGACTATGGCCTCGAACTTGGAGGGAAGATCATCGTTGACCTTCAGAATCGACCCTTGGGCCTAGGGTTTGACTCGAAAATTGTGAGGGATTGAATTTGGAAAATAAGAGGCTCGTTGCCGGCCAGATTGAGACCTATGGACAACATCAATAGGAACGAATCAAAATCATGGTTTTGAGATCTCTTTTTGCCGGGCAAATTGTGAAGATGTCCCGCTTCCTCAAGAATCATGAGCAGTTGTGGTGGCAGGTTTTTTAAAGCGGATCGACTCACAGATACATCAAGATTTTGAAACGGATTGAGCCTATCTCCGTTCCAATCAACAACCAATGGTCTCCACAAGGACAACCAGCCAATGACACGTACATCATGATCCTGAACCATGGCCAATGGCTCCTATGGCGTGAGACGGATATGGTCACCTTGGCAAGTGACTTGCCTCAGCCGCAGGCGCTGAAGCTGTGAAGCGGGTGGCTTAAGGCAAAAATGGCTCATAGTTTTTTTGAGCAAAAGGAAGAGACTTTGAGAAACCAGTTGTACTAACATGTATTGGTCATATTCCTGGTTCATCATTCACAGATTCTGATCAAATCTCAGCCTCTTTTCTCTAGCTCTGAACTTCGCAGGCAACGAAACCCTTGAATGCTTTTCTGGTCAGTTGCTGGCGCGGTGTGCTGTCAGATAGATTGCAAGGGAACTTTCTGGTTGAGGTGGGAAGAGTCAGGTCATTTGCGATTTTTGTGGGATTGGTTTATTCCGAATATTGGGTGTTCGAGAAAGAACCAAGATGATTTGCACACGAGCCTTTTTTTGGAACACCCTTCCCAAAAGGAAACTAGTCTTCCAACCATCAATTTTCAGGTGCTATGTCAGTTTCAGGCAGGGTACCCTTTGGTAAAGTGCCGTCGGAAAATGCAACCCCTTCTTGCCACATTTACTTTGCTAGAATGGACGGAGATTTTCTGTTGCTATGGGACCATGGGAATGTTGCGGGGGGTAGTTTCTTTCTTTAATCAAGATGGTGGTGATAGTGGTTATTACCCAGGAGGTTTCATTCTCGCCATCAGCTCCTTGTTACAAGCCAGCAGAGACTCCAAGATCCCAATGAATTTTGCCATTCCGCAGGGGAAACGATGTTCGTACAGCCAACTGCTCCATATATCTGATTTGCGTAGGTCATATCAGGTCATCTTCTTCCTGCTTGACCTTCCGATCAGCACGCTCAACATCTTGATTCTTTACATCTACGAAATGTTGCGTGCACACACATTCACATATGTCATGTGCAACAAATATCTATTCAAACACACATATTTTTCTTTCCCTCCATATTATATAGCATGCTTTAGTATTTGAAAGGGTGTTTCACTTCAGTGAAGGCCATCAGCATTTTTGGCCCTAGAATAGCATGTGGCAGGAGTCTACAGGTGGACGAAATCGATATACCGTCGCTTGGCTAAGTGGGTGGAGGTGCTAAGGTTGAGTGGATCCGCATGGGGTTAAGGATGTCAACCTTTGAGCATGAAACAAAAGTCGGATGGGATGGCTGATCATTTGATATTATTTGATAATAAACCATCTTTGATTTACCTCCCCAAACAGACATGTTCAAAATATATAAGTCCCGTGCTGCAGTGATTGTTTTGGCTGATCTTCCTTTCCAGCTTTTTGGGCAGGTCCTTAAGGAATTCAAAGTCGGTGTACATCCATCCCAGTGGAAGTTATGAAGCATCAATTTCAGGTGCTTCTCGTCTCTGCGCTGAAAAGCGCTGTGGATGTGCATGGGCAGATCAAGTTCGAGAACCCTGGAGATGCACAGCTACCTGTCCAGGCTGTTCGTTGCTTACGAGATGTGAGTTGAGACAGCCATTTTTGTTGCATTGGTTCATCAAATGCATGTTGAAAGAAGTGGGACACTCGTAAGAGCTGCACTTTCTGTTTTGAGTTGTTGTGATTTCAGCGAATGGTTCATTGGTTGGTATGAGGTTCTAGCATGATAATTCGTCGTTTGCTGTAAATCGGGTATAACCAGTGTGGGCTTAAAAATGTATCGTTGAGATTTCGTCGGAATTTCGTTCGGATTTCGTTGGCCATATGTGGCAACACGTTTTGCCACAAGAAATGTTTCATTGGAATTTCGTTGAATGTTTCGTTGGGATTTCGTCGAACATTTTGTAGCAAGGCAATTATTCATCAGACATTGCATGAAATCTCAAGGAAATTCCAACGATTTTTTTTTGTGGCAAAAGGGTGTGGCAAATAACGAAAAAGATGACCAACAAAATGTGTGGCAATTTGATGTGGCAATATGTTCTGCCACAAGCTTTGCCACACTTTTTGTCATAATATGTTTGTGTGAAGCCGGATCGATTATACCACCCCCGCTGCAAATCATGGCAGGGCCACATTATAATTCATTGGTGATTGAGATTGTGGGTGGTTGAGGTGGTGGTTTACTACCCGAAGAAACCCCAATTCGAAAGGGATTTAGTTGACTCGCCAACAGTTGCATTGATACAAGTCAACCTTGGAGAAGCTGACAGTTTGGGTAGCCGTAGGACTTAGATGTGCCATGGGCACTTGGAATTGCAGGAGGTGTCTATCTTGCACCTTGGCACGATGGATATATTGGAAGGCATTTGCGCAGCGCTTCTTACCCTCCGGCAAAGGAACATAGCAATGCAAATATTTTATGTTTTGTTTAGTATGCATTTACTTTGCAAAAGTACATCGCTTTCCAGCTTGGTATGTTAAATTACCGAAGGGTATTAGACATTGCTTAGAGATGCCTAAGTTGTTGCAGCGGGGGAAAGGCTTTTAAGCAAAGAGTTATCAGGTTGAAAGTGAACGTCACCTGAAAACATGCCACTTTGAAAGGAAAATAGCGTCTTCCAACCAGCATTTTCAGGTGCCAGGGTATAGAATAGATGGAATGAAGCACCCTGTTCCTCCGGCAAGGAATGATGCTGTTTCTCGAACTTAGGACTTTAGAGGCAAAAGAAACTTAAAACAACAACTGCACCATTTGCTGCTTCATCTTTACAGTGACTGACCTGGAAGTTACCATCATTTCATCACTCCATCTTAGATGGAAGTGTCCTATCTCCTGAAAATTTATGTATCAATGGTACATCGATGGTTCCCTTTTCCAACTTCCAAAGCGTTTTGTTTTTCTCTGGATGTGAGGTGACAGCCCTGTTAGTGTCGTGGTGCTTGCTTCGGAGCAACGGACTCCATACCCTGCTTTTCATGGTTCTGTCTCTCCGTGGTGTGGTGCTAATGCATCTCGGTGAACTACTGTGTTTCGACCTTTTTGCTACCTTTGTTGCCATTTTATCACCCCCTAAGGGTCGAAGTTGCACTGCGGTCGCTGTGGTTACGGGTTTTCTGGAAGATTGTTTCTTGGAAGGCTGCGGTGGATCAAGTTTTTGCTGGTGAATCTGAATGGAAAGGAGTCCTCCTTTGCAGAGATCGTTTGGGAGCTGGTCGGGAAGGCCCTTTGGAGCGGATACGGATAGTTCAAGAGATGGGCTTTGATGAGATTCATGGGTTTCAGCTTGGGATCTCCAAGGCTCAAAATGAAGGGATGTTCGCTGTTCCGTAGGATATGTGGAGAAAATGTGATGGGATGCCAGTATGCCAAACTGGTGCATGGCTAGGCTGTTTATTTTTTGATTGCCAGGTGCAAAATATCTCGGAGCTCATGATGTTTTTGCTGATTTCCCTCGGTTGGAAGGTCCGTGATCATTGGGGTTGAGCACTATAGTGTGTCCTAGATTCTAGTGTGTCTTAGATTCGTCGATGCTTCAGTCTTTGGGTGGATGGTTAGTTTTCCGCTCGTGAGTGGAAAACCTTCAGTGGATTCAAGGCGTAGGAGCATTTTTTCTGCGGCGATTTTGGCAAGAAAAAGAATTCACAAATTCATTTTGGTGACATATATATATATATATATATTGTGGAACAGCGGGAATATCATCACTTTCATCTTTTGGTGCCATCTTTTTGAAGCACCCATTGTTGGTGCTGCATTTGTCGGGACATAGATCTCAGCAAATCAGGTCTTGAGACCTCACCTTGACATCTCGGAGATCCGTTTTGCAGCGCCTGGGGTGCATGTTAAACAGCAACAAGGTTGGAGGTGAAGGTGTAGGATTCATGTCAAAGATTGTTGCACTTGT
The DNA here is from genome assembly GCA_000507305.1 of Breviolum minutum Mf 1.05b.01. Lineage (NCBI taxonomy): Eukaryota > Dinophyceae > Suessiales > Symbiodiniaceae > Breviolum > Breviolum minutum. The sequence continues at coordinate 98,095 of DF240836.1, forward strand.
GGGAGGTTTGGTGGAGTTGACGTTTCATGCTTGGATCTTTTTTTTTTTCACGATCTGGGACCTACGACCAATAATGGCAATGCCCAAGACCATGGAGTTGTTTGCGGCCCAGGTGGCTATGTCGATTATCTCCTTCTACCTGGGTGTGTTTCAGGCTGTGATGAGCTTGGCATTTGAAGAATATGGATATTGGATGATATTGGTGGGAATAGCAGCAACTATTGTTTCTTTTTGGACCATTCTGCACCTATGTAGAAACATATGTCATCACAGTCTATTTAGCCATTTGCATCATGGGGGTAGTTTCATCAATTTTTCCTTTACCCTTTCTTTGGAGCCGGGCTTCTGGCGTCCACTTAACTGTTTCAGCTTGGGGAATCAAGCAAAAAGGGCAGCACATTCCTGCAAGGTTGCGTGTACAACGCCTTCCACATGCAGTGGCTACCAACTGAGCCGCTATATTTTGCATGCCTTATGCTACTAAGCAGTCAAGAGCTTGGTGATTTGCTCAGCTACATTTGAAGTGGCTTTTTCACCTGTCCATACCTTGAACATATGAGAAAAGATCAAATCTTTGTGGAAGAGAAATGTTTCGAAGACATAGCATTGCCGCTGAGCAGCATAGCCTATTACCTCTTCGCAAATTGGATAGGCTCCCTTGCCGCCCTTTTCAGAGGGAGGACGCATTTTTGTTTCCAATCTATCCACTTTAGTGGGTTTCATTCTAGGGGTCAAACTCTGAGTTTGGAAGCCGCTTGGTAGCTTGCCATGGCTTCCCCATTTGTCCAAGATATTGTTCCATTGCAGGGCTTTTCCATTTCATCTGAGGTTACCTCGTGGTGATTGCCACTTGTTCCAATGAGAAGATCGTTGGGCTGTTGGTGTTGGCCACAAGCACGTGCGCTCCGAGTGATTGCACTGGTCTGAACCTGGTAAGGAGGTAGATCTTCCCTGCTCCGGGCTCTGCCCACACGTGCCACACAGAGACGTGCAGATAGATACAAATATATATGTAAATGAAATAGAAATATTCTTCACAACACTGAAATATATGCATTTGCAGAGGGCATGCGCATACATGAGTTGTATATTTATTTGGATCTTGATAGTGAGAATTCCAGCCCAGCATTAGTACTTACGAAACCCAACACCAGTTCTGATTATGAGATCTTTGCGGAAATGCTGTGACCTTCTCTGAAATCTGGTAGGCTTCAAAATCTCGTCGTGATACACTCACGACTCACAATGAGTCCTTGCTAGAACCATGAGAAATCTCCAGCTTCAGGGTGTTGTTGGATATCCCAATAAACCTCACCATTTTCCAGGATCTATGGGATTTGTTTTGGATCTTAGGTGGCCATGAACTTCAATCTGCAAAAGCTCGTCTCAGCCATTGCTGATGCACCGGCTACAGTGGACAGTGGGAAACTGTATCGGAGCCTTGTGCTGAAGAGTTGGGCAGTTGGGTATGTGTGAAAAATATGTAAACATTCCTTCTGAGAAGTAAATTTATGTACATCCATATGTGTGTATATGTGTAAATACATACCTATGTAAAATGGATGAGCGCCGGTCTTATGCCAGCTTGTCATAAAAATGGATGAGTA